>JBBBDQ010001549.1:1340000-1367500 GCA_037127315.1 Ascarosepion bandense
ACAAACGAAAAAATTTATCCTTTCACATTTCAACATCCAACCTTCAACATTCTGATATTTAAATTGTGGGAACTTCAGACATGTTTGGCACAAGGCCACTTTACCAAGCATCAACGAGGCCCCTACATGATATTATACATATAGTGCAGGTATTAATAAAACACGACTCGATGTAATAAAACAAAGTTATTAAGTACATATGAATAAATATAGACGGATACGGAAAGAAAACTACAAGACCTCCTACAGAAGGTAGCTGAAGAGAGTGACAAGAAAGGACTACAAATAAACTATAAGAAAACTGAATGCATGGTCATCAGTAAAAAGAGTAACCCAAAATGCCAAATACAGGTGGGGGATACTAAAATCCAGCAAGTACAAAAATTAAAGTACCTGGGAAGTGTTCTAACAGGAGACGGAAAGTGTAACACAGAGATCCGAAGGCGAATTGGCATGGCGAAGGACGCGTTCCAGAAGCTAAGTAAAGTATTAAGAGACGGGAAAAGTTCACTAGAAACAAAGAAGAGAGAACTAGAATGCTATGTGATGTCAGTTCTTCAATACAGCAGTCATTGTTGAACAATATCATCGTAGATGAAGGAAAAAATTGAAGGAGCGGAAATGTGGTTCTACAGAAGGATACTGCGGATATCATGGACCAAGTATGTGTGCAATGATGAGGTGTTAGAAAGAATGGCAACGAAATGGAAATTAATAGTGAGCATCAGAAAGAGACAACTGAAGTTCCTGGAACATGCAATGAGGAAGGAGGGCTTGGAGAACCTGATACTGACAGGCCAGATAGAAGGAAAAAGACAGAGGAAAGCAGCGGATAACATATTTGTAGAGCCTGAGCAGGTGGACGACAGAACGGGGGTTGCGAGATGTAACAGTAGAAAGCGTGCAAAGAGCCACGAGGGATAGGGAGACGTGGAAAGCCATGATCGCCTACGTCCTGAAAGGACAAGGCACATAGAAGAAGATTACCCCTTACTGAGTGAATGACTCGGAGTTATATGCCCAATGCAATTTTCATTTGCGGAATATAGACTGACCGTTGCATAATTTAATTTTTAATGAATATATCTGGTTAGCGTGGTGTTGGTGTGGCCTATATGTTATACATGGAACACAGTTCTTTATTCTAAAAAAATATATTTGGCATCTAAAATAAACAGGATTTATATATACAGATATATATATACAGATTTATATATACAGATATATATATACAGATTTATATATACAGATATATATATATATACAGATTTATATATACAGATATATATATACAGATTTATATATACAGATATATATATACAGATTTATATATACAGATATATACGATGGATGAATCGTCATCTAAATTAGTCAAAAATGAAAATAACACTGTTATCTCATTTTAACAGATATATTTGCCAAGTTTACACAAAAATATCTGGAAATACAAAAGATTAAATTTATTCACTAAAATCGCTACAGGCTTCAACCACGGCCGACAGACAACTTCGAAATCTTCTCCAACTCTCTTCGACTTTCTCCTTGTCTAAGTTAGTGTACGGTGTAAAAGTACGGTGTAAGAGTACGATGTTAGAGTACGGCTGCAACATGGTTTTAAAATGAAATGTTTGTTGTAGCGCCCAGAATGAGAAATCAGAGAGCCGATTTCATATTCCAGTTGACTTCGTTGCATTCGCTTACGCGCAAATACCCTTGGGAAAGGTATTAATTTTCTATTTTCACTCCAGCTATGGATTAACCCTCTAGGGCCATTCGTATCATATTTGATACAGTATGAAAACAATCCTTGAAAGAAATATTTTCCTGAAAAATTTTTTAAGAGAAATATTTTATAAATTTCAAATGAAAGCAGTACTGATTGCTCAGTCAATGAATACCAAATGTTTCCTTATAGGGAAATACCAAATGTTTCCTTATAGGGAAATAATGTATCAAATATGATACGAATGGCCCGAGAGGGTTAAGTATATTGGACAGATTGGGTTCTATAGCCTTGGTTGGCAACCAATCTACCGCAGAAAGTAATGGCAACCTAACGCGGAAAAATTTTCTGCCCAGTCAGTCATGTCTCTTTTGAGACATGATCGCCCAAGCGATATGGCACTTAACTGGCTGACTAAATGCTGCATTATAAATATTGCCTATTTTGGAAAATACTTGTTTCTTCTGCTAAAAGAAATTTGCTTTGAGGCAATTAGGCCATTTTGAAACTAAAATGATATTTTATAAAAGCCGGTACTTCCCGAGGTTGCATATTTAATGCACAATAACAAAAATCGATCATTTCGCATTGAAAACATCTGGCTGGATGCCTAACACCAGAAAATTTCTGATGCCGTCACCCGCTTGCAAATTTTGGCAAATACAAATCCAGGACACACCGTTCAAATTTAAATTAAATAATTTCTAATTTGCATATGTGATGAATTATCCCTGTCGATTACAAATGAGAATTCAGGATATAAACTTTTATGCGTAACAGTACATATTATTCAGAATCTAACCTCGACAATTGCTGTCGGCCTGTGCGTTTGAGAGCGACCACGGGACCTTCATCAGAAACGTGAACCTAACGTTTTTGTTTGCAATGTCCCTCTTTCTTTCTTTCTTTCTTTCTTTCTTTCTCTCTCTCTCTCTCTCTCTTTCTCTCACTCTCACTCTCTCTCTCGCACACACACACACACACACACACACACACACACACACACGCACATACACATATATTTGCAGCACAGGTGTAACCGGACCGATAAGTGTTTACCGGTTTCAGTCACCACGGACATTAATGAATCACTGTTCACCGTTCCCGACTAGAAGGTCATCTTAGATCAACCTTGTACCTAGTTTCACTGAAAGACACTAACTGAAAAGCCTATACTGAACAATGGAAATGAGACACCTATTAAACATACACATAGGTAAATAAGGATAAAATTATATTACATCAGGATGCAAAAACCATTGTTATTCATTTCAGGTGCCAGTACTTACCAAATAAATGGCTTACAATGTAAAAGTATTTATGTCGGAGAGACATCCCGAGATCTAAAAGCCAGTATGTACAAACATAACATGGATTTACGTTTAGACAACCATTCAAATTCTATCGTAATACACAGATATTAGTATTTAAAATCTAAGACAAACGGTATGTACGTAAAAAGGTTGCCAAATCAAAATATGAAAAAACAACATAATGGCTACTAATACACACACACACACACACACACACACACACACACACACACACACACACACACACACTTACGAATACACATTTATGTCGGAGAGACATCCCGCGATCTAAAAGCCAGTATGTACGAACATAAAAGGGATTTACGTTTAGATAACCATTCAAACTCTATCGTAATACACAGAAACCAAACTAGCCATAAATTTGATTTTACAAATGCCACACTTATTAAAAAGTGTGCATGATTCTTTACGAAGAAAGTACTTCGAAAACTTACTAATAACAATATTACCAACTATGAAAACACATCAAATAGATTACACCACCAACAGCATAATGGCTACCAAACGCGCGCGCACACACACACACACACACACACACACACACACACACACACACACACACAAACAAACAAACACTTACGAATATACATTAAATTCCGAACGAGGTACCTCTAATCAAATCGATAACAAAACCGCATAGTATGAATAAAAAAGGTCCGAAACTTAATAAAACAAACTTTTTCCTTCAAAATGTTTATATTATTATCAAGAGGAAAGATCAAAGTAATTTTTAATTATTTTTAAACATTTTTAATCCCTTTTAACATTTTCGAAATTTTGTCAGAAAGTTTTGTTTTGATTTGAGTGAGCGGCTAAAGAAACGTTACGACTGTTTTACAACGGAAACCTACTGATTGCATTACCCACTTTTTTCGGTTAAAAATACATTAATTTGGAAATTCTTGCAAAAATCAAATAATTGTCGGATTTTAATGAAACTTTCACTACTCATTCACAAATGAATAAATTATTTTTGAAATTATTTTTTTTTTTAAATTTTGATAAAAATATTTTTTACCTCTGATACCCCCTCCACGTAAATCCATGAAATCTTAATAAATACTACACTGATGAAGGCTAACTTTTGTTTTATTGGTTCAACGCAGGACTCATTGGGGAATATAAATCATCTATTTTTTATTTTAAGTTTGCAATCATTATCCGAAAACCTTCTCCGAAGAGTAAAATAAAAAATGCAATAAAACTCTGATATAATTTAATTTGATAAGCTTTTAATTTCTGGAATAAATAATAACTATTGAGGACATTATACTCTGAAGAAAAAAAAATTGCGTTTAATAATAAAATTCTAAAAGAATTGTTTTCATTTTTTATTTTTTTATTATTAAATAATTTAATAATATATAAAATTTTTAAATATTTTTAAAATCTCCAAAGAATTGATTGCGAGTAGACTTTTTAGTTAAGAACTGATGATTATATTCCCTATCTAAAATTGAAAAGTTTAATAAAAATAGTTTTGCAGAAATATTTCAAATTAATTAAAAAAAAATTTGTGTGTAAATATGTTCACTTTGATTAAGTACGATGTTCTATTTGATTAAGTACGATGTTCCATAGGAGTCATAACATGTTTCCATAAAAATTAAATTAAATATTTTTACCATGCCTTAAACTTAGTTCTATTTCATTCTTGCTTATTAAGTTAAAATTATTTTAAAAGAAATTTTCATTTTTTAATTTTTATTTATTCAGAAAGCATATTCAAATGCCTGGCTGTAAATCTAAACTAAAATTCTATAAAATATTATATAATTGCTGAACATATTAAGTTAAATTTTTAATTTTGCTATTTAGTTAAAAACCAAAAACAAAAAAAGTTAAATTTTGAAAATTTTACGTTTTAACGTAATTGAAATTTTGGCCCGTATGGTCGCCACCCCCCTTTAGCGTTCTTGACAAATTCCAGCTGTCATATCTTTCGTCACACCGATAACACAGATAAAAGAGTGCTACCGAAGTTAAAAATGTGTTTTATTGTAAATTTCTGACCGTAAGCAATTATTACTTGATTGAAATCAGATAAAGGCAACTTTGAATTTTAAAAAATTGATTTAAATGACTTGTCAGCGAGGTATATTTTATTTTTGCAAGATTTTTAAAACAGAAATTTGGCTACTGTTTATGTACTATTTACGTACTGTTTACGTAATGTGTCGATCAATCAAAAATGGTGGGAAATTTAAGTTTAATTTCTTTTTTCCAATTCAGAAAAAAATTAGATTAAAATCAATATAATTTCGGTTTAAAATACACCAAGGTATTTTCCTTTCTGGAATTAAAATTTAATCTCTTGGCTTTCAATTAAAGCTAATTTTAAAGCTTGAAGATAACTTATTTATTTTTAGAATTTAAATTTAAATATAGGTATCGAAAATGGACGGGGTTACCTACATATAATCTAGAACACCCACGATAACGCTGATAAAAGAGATCTACCGGAGTTAAAAAGTTTTTTATTGTAAATTTCTGGCAGTAAGCAATTATTACTTGACTGAAACCAGATAAAGGTAAGTTTGAATTATAAAATTGACTTAAATGACTTGTCAGTTATGTAAATTTTAAGATTTTTAAAACAGAAATTTGGCTACTGTTTACGTACTGTTTACGTAATGTGTCAATCAATCAAAAATGGTGGGAAATTTAAATTTTATTTTTTCAATTCAGAAAAAGATTAAATTAAAATCAATATAATTTTGGTTTAAAATGCACCCATGTATTTTTCTTTCTGGAATTAAAAATGTAATCTCTTGGCTTTCAATTAAAGCTAATTTTAAAGCTTGAAGATAACTTATTCATTTTTAAAATTTAAATTTAAATTTAGGTATTGAAAATGGGTGGAGGTACCTAGCTGAACCATACATACACAAACTAGAATTATAATACACTTAGATAAAGCGATATTTACTGTTCTTCAGTTAGTAAAAGATTCCAATAATTTCTTGGAGCTTCGAAGCAATGCATCGTCTCTCCTTGAATTCGGAACACCACAAATTATACTAACATTTGTTTAACAAATGGGAAAACGTGATTAGCAATGAAAACGTATGGGAAACGTATGGGAAAACGTATGGGAAACGTGATTTAACGTATGGGAAACGTGATTAGCAATGAAAACCACACAAAAGTAAAAATACCAGAATTTCTCACTCTCTGACGAAGATTGTATGAAAATCACAAATGTTAGATTGGTAAACGTTTTCTATTTGTTCTTTATCGTATCATTCATTTCACCTCAGGCAACGCAATAAAGCCACTAAGACGCAATGGAGGGTTACTTCGCCTTAAAGAATATGAGAAAAAGAAAAACAAGGATTAAGTGAATGAGAGCATTGAAAGCACAAGGATTAAGAAAACCTGACTTATATAGCCTCCAAATCGACCTTATTCTCAGAGAGTTGGCTACTCTAATTTTATCAATATAAGTTACGCCGATGGCAGATACAGAAGAAAACCTATATGATCTCTAAGAAACGGTTTCTTTTTTTAATCATTTCACTTTGCTCAAATCAATAAAGGCGCTGAGACGCAAGAGGTGACTGAGTGTAAATGAAAAAAGAAAAATAATCTGAAGGAGAGGGGTTAATAAAAGAACAAGAATTAAGAAGACAGAATACAGCGACTGACATTGCATTTAAATGTTTGACGATCAAAGATGACTGAGAAACAAGGAACCGGAAGAGAGTTCCACAAGCGAGAGGTGTGACAGAAGAAACTGTTAGCAGAGAACTTACGGTTATATTGAGCCATTTCGACTGTAAACTGATGAGACCTTCCCGCCAATCTAGTAATCTATTCTTAAAGTCAAGGTATAGTAGCACAGTTTGAGTTTTGTTTAACGGTATATCAACCTCTGTGGGTTATTTAATGCCAAAAACTTTAAGTTTTCTGGTATTTTTTATTTAATGTTTGGTTATAGTGAGAAGGTTGATTTAGTCAGATTTTGATGAAAAATTGGTTTATTCTTTTTTATTTTAGAAAACTGAAAATGTCTTCTAGTTTTGTATTCAAAAATGTTTCGCTGAGAATATTTTTCATTCAAAAATGTATTATGCCAATAATTTTTTCTTCAAAAATGCATTGTTGGTAATATTTTTCCATCAGAAATGTATATTTCTCAATAAAAGTCTATTTTTATACTTTTATAGTGTTTTGACTCCAGTTTGGGGGGTAACTATTTGCCCGTAGCTAACAGATGGTACCACTCCGGGTCAGGGTGGACCTGGGAACAACAGCAATTAAGAGGTAGCTTCATGCTCCTCACAACTTCCCAATCAGAGGCCTTGCTGCCGGATGCAGTTTACCGTCATGCCCAGGACCATCTAAGTATAGTAGAGGAAAATACATCGGAACAATAACAATGAAATCATAATAAAAAAGGCACAAGGAAAAGGACTGAAAGCGAGGTCAGGACCAACAATATAGGGAAGCTACGTTACAACTGTAGGAAAGTGACTAAAGCCGAGATGCTAGATCAGGACCAATGACCTTGCATCCTTGTGCAAATTAATTGAAACAACTACTTTAGTTTCCTTTCTTTCACCATAAGGTCAGTTTTGGAATCACTAGAGTGACAGAGTGTAATCGATTTCTATTTTTTTCTCAGGTCATTTCCAGTGGTGTGCAGCAATAGGAAACTATTTTCGGGGTGTATGATGAAATTTGTTTGGGCTTGAAAACTATTGCGTCATCTGTGATTGAAGCAGTTTTTTATCACGCTCAGTCACTATTGTCTTGACTGTCGATTAGTTGTCATACAGTCATTGTCTGCGATGGACGTCACTCAAATGAAGCGTACAAAAATGTTAACACTGCACGAACACACTGGCAAGCCTTACAGAGAGATCGCGGATATTGTTGGTCAGCCTTTCAACTGTCAGTCGTGACATCACGACAAACAAACAAACTGGATCCATCAATCTAAAACTGATGTAATGAATAAGTGATGAATATGTATACAGCTTGGTTCCCCCTCACTGGAATGTGATTGGCGGATGTCAGCCACAAATACTGACGAAGGCGAGGATGCATAGAGATCTACCACTAGAGGTCTACAGGTTTTCGACTAGAGATCTACAACTATTGGTCTATGACTATTGACTACACCTGCGTCTCAGTATACTGCATACGATGAGTACCGTACATTACGTCTACTTACTAGATTGTTCGACCCGGTTACACTTGTCTTAACAACTTAAATACCTCGAATGATATATATATATATATATATATATATATATATATATATATATATATATACAAAGAATCTCAAGCTAGCCAAAACCTACCGCGGTTTCACACTACGGCTCGTCAGGGCCGTAGTGTGAAACCGCGGTAGGTTTTGGCTAGCTTGAGATTCTTTGTGTGTCTTTGCTCTACTTTTGCATTTCGTTTGTACTTTGTATCGAGCACTTTTTCTTTCTTTTTTTCCTTTTTTTTTTGTGGTTGGTTCCGTTTGGTTTTTTTTTTCTTTACTGCGGAATATCGTATGTCTTGTCCTTATTCCGCGGATTTCTTTTTTTTCTCCCCTCTTATCCAACGCCTTAGTGCACCGGATTGTAACGGAATTAGGTTCTGTTTGTTAATGGTTTTTCTTAAGGTTTATCTTAGTATAAATTTAAAACTTAAATACTTGCAGAGTCTATTTAGTTATTATTTTGAATATATATATATATATATATATATATATATATATATATCTTTCCAAGACATATCAAAAACGTAAAGGAAAATGCGATCGAATCGAAAGAGAAAATCAACGCCAAGAGACGACGTATACGCGATCAGGGAAAGTGTGAAAGATCCTTGGAAGACATTGCACATGTTTATATATATAATTTTAATTGAAGACAACTTTATATATATGTATATATATATATATAAGTATCATATATATATATATATATATATATATATATATATATATATATATATATAATTCATAACTGAATGAGCGATGTGTAGATGCTAGAGTAGCTACTGTTTTTTCAAAGTCTACCATTCTTTCAGAGTGACAGCGTAAATAGTCATCCACATGTGTGTGTGTGTGTGTGTGTGTGTGTGTGTGTGTGTGTGTGTGTGTGTTAGCAGACATTGGTCTGGCTTTATACTTTACTCTTTAGGTAAACATTGATCGGGTATATGTATTTGTCTATCCGTAAATATTGGTGTATATTTGACTGTGCAGGGATTGACCCAGAAAGTTGCTGAAGTGTAGTGGTTACTCCTCTGCAGTGGATGCAATCGAAAGGAAGCTTTCTCGACTCTGCTGGCATGAAGAGAAAAGGTCAAAAGAAGGAACTGATCGAAGGAAATGTTTATCGACGAGATAAGGGTGTCAGAATTGGTCTAGTATAGTCGTGCACTGCGGAAAACATCCGTAAAAAGTCACTTGGAGTTTGGCTTTCTTGTATTGGCGGTTAGAAAAGTCTGATGGTAATTTATTTAATTTAATTTGATATTTCAAGTGTTTGCCTCGCTGTTTTTTGTTTTCGTTATTTGTCTTTGTTTTTTTTTACTTCTCAATCTCAATCAAAACAACAACCTTCAAACGGATTGCTCACCAAACCACCCTACTATTGAATCTTCCGGACTTTCATAGCTTTAGTGGGACGTGATATCTGTTACGCGTTCAAACGATCACAGAGGGAGAATGATCCGACTAAGAAAGC
Organism: Ascarosepion bandense; assembly: GCA_037127315.1. Taxonomy (NCBI): domain Eukaryota; kingdom Metazoa; phylum Mollusca; class Cephalopoda; order Sepiida; family Sepiidae; genus Ascarosepion; species Ascarosepion bandense. Next base: position 1,349,750 of record JBBBDQ010001549.1, read on the forward strand.
CAAAAGCCAAATTACAGCAGTAACGAATATTCATAAAAGAGATAAATGCTTCACTAAATTTAATCCTCTTTCTCTCATTCTTCACCCTTCTCTCTCTCTCTCTCTTATTCTTTCTCTCTCTAGTCTTCTCTGTCTATTTCATCTTTTTTTCTATATATATCTTTCTCTTCTTTTCACTCTTCCCAAACAAGCGACTGCTTTATCGATGGTTTTCATAATTAAATTGCTTAGTTTACTGTATTGAATCGTTTGACCCCCCGCCCACCCAAGGAAGGAAATAAAGTAATCAAGGTCCAAGGGTTTACTAAGAGTTAGAGAATACGTGGGAAAACTTACCACAGCAAAATTTAAACCAGAGAGAAATCCAAGTCGCGTATAATGGTAACTATTTCCCTGTAAGGAAACATTTATCATTCATTGACCAAACAGACAGTACTGTTTTCGGTTGAAATTTGCAAAATCTTTCTCTTTCAACAGATTTCTCACGTCCAGTAGCTGTTATCGCTCTTTCCGTTACTGATTAGGGTTTCCTTCCGATCCTTCTGTTTGAAGTGGTGTGTGTAATGTTAACATCTTGCTAGAAAAAGAAAATAAAACAAAAATAGACAAAGAAAAGAATAAAGTAATTGTGATCGTAATGGTAATAATAGCCGTTTCTTTATAATAAAATATTTGTCATTCATTGACCAAACAGCCAGTAGTGATTTCAGTTGAAATTTATAAAATCTTCCTCTTAAAACAATTTTTCAGCACAATAGGTCCAGTAGCTGTTATCGCTTTTTCTAGTATTGACGGATGTTTCTTTCTTAACCTTTTATTTGAAGTTGTGGGTCACGTTAATTTCTTGATTATGTAATCATTTTCTCTTCAAGTTAAATGTGCTAGCCATTTTAGTTTTGTTAATACGTCCCTAGCGTCTCTACATGTATTAAATTTTTCTTTTCTTTATTTTTCTTCCTTTTCTTTTCCCCTTTTCTTTCCTTTTCTTTCCATCTTGTTTTAGCCCTATTCCCTGTCAAACACCACTTCCTTTACTTCCCTTTCCCACTTTTTAGAGCTAGACATAGCCAAATTTTTAAATATTTCACTTACAGCTCAATCTAAAAGTAATGTTGTCCAAAATCTAAAAATAGACATTGATAGCTACCTACTTATTAATACCACCTATCTAATTTTTTTTTCTTTTTTTGTGACGTAATTTTTTTGAAATTTTTGAACTTCCGTATCATTTTATTTTGGGTATAAGTTGCCGATGATGCGTGAAATCTCTCTTAGGGATTTCATGTAGAAATGATTATACAACGGTTTTGAACTTCGAAATTTATTTTATTTTATAATTGGCTCTGTAATTTAAATATTAATTACATTGAGCCCTCCACCTGCATCAATTTTTAATATTAAAATATTAATATTAATTAGGATCGGGTCTTTGGGATTTACCTTCCTGCTTTTCCTTTTGGATTAAAGTTTTTTTTTTAATATATATATATATATGATGTATGTGGCAGATAAAAAAAGAAAGAATATAAACAATAGTTTGCTATTTGCTGGGGCAGATAGATAGATAGATAGATAGATAGATAGATAGATAGATAGATAGATAGATAGATGAAAAAGATATTGAGAGAAATAAAAAACGAGGAAGATAGATAGATAGATAGATAGATAGATAGATAGATAGATAGATAGATAGATAGATAGATACCCAACAAAATTGAAAGAAAACGAACAGAATTGTAAAAAAGTTAGGTAAGTCTAATCTAATAAGAATCACTTTCTCGTCCCCAGGGTAATACTTATCGTCCTCTTTGTGGTCAGTATAGTACCCTGACCCCAGCATCTATTGTAAGCGTTCCAAAATTACCTTTGGGCACGATACCAAATGCTCCAATGCCAAGTCTAGAATGTTCGAATGACGCCAAATGTCAACAGCAGATATTTTGATTTGAACGCAAATTCACGTCGTTTTGCTTGTATTATCTCTATTACAGACCTCCGATTTCTTTTTGTGGATGTGTTTGACTGTTATCACACAACAACAAAAACGGCACATAGTAGCGAGGATTTTGTTAGGGCAATAGCGTTAAAATACTCTAACTTAAAAATGAAAGCATTATCTTTGCACATTTAAAACTTAATGATGACATGGGTTTTCAGTGCGCAATTTCTAAGATAATTATCACTTGATTTAAGTATAAGAGGCATTCAAAAAGTTTCGTAGACAAGCATGTAATAAAACTATGCAAACAGTTTGATATTTGTTTACAGGAAAGCAAACTTGAAATTGTGTGTCATAATCTGTATTAACCAGAAGGCATTCTCATCATCATCTCAGTCACAGAAGACCATCGATTTTCCGTCTTTGCAAGTTAGACTCTCATGCAGGGCCCCGTGTGTCTGCAAAGTCCAACGGGTGAGAGGTGGTCACAGCCACAGATGTGCCGCAATGATGTCGATATGGTGGTACCTTCCTGTTGTTTTGCCTTTTTTCGTTGTTTTTTTTTTTCCGCCTCTCTGGCGGTGACATATGCCAACAGCCCATTCCGGATTGATTGCTGCCAATTGCAAGCGGTGTTAAGGCGATTTTTTCCACACAGTAGAGTTGATATCAGAAATATTTTGAGATAAGAGATTGAAGTTTAAAAACAATCTTCTGTAGTGCAGCAATAAACCCGGTAAATTTGAGTCTAGAACTAACCCAAAATTTATGGTGACACTTGACTGAAAGTGTGCTAGAATTTCACTGAGAAATGATTCATCTACCTTTGTCTTAATTTACCACCTTCCGACTTTTTCTTATTTCCTAACCATAATTTTTTTATTTATTAATATGCTAATATATTATTATTTTATTAATTTATTAATATGAATTAATAATTATTAAATTTCAACGCGCCCATTTTGAGAAAATTAATGACGTAAAGGGTGAGGATGTGTGTCGTGGTGCAATGGATATCGTCTCGGTTATGAGAAATCGGAGAGCAGAGTTCGATTTCTAGTTGAATTCGTTGCATTCACTTACGTACAAATACCCTTGGGAAAGCTATCAATCTATCTCTTTTCCCTCCAGCTATGGGTTAAAAAGCAGGACAGATTGGGTTCTGTAGCCTTGGTTGGCAACCAGTCAACAGCAGAAAGAAATGACAATCTAATGCGGGAAAATATTTTGTCTGTTCAGTCATGAATTGAGACATGACCATCCGACTGTATGTCATATATTCCACTTAATTGACTGAATGACGTAAAGTAAAAATAACTACTTTGACATGATTAAATCCAGGGGATCCTGGTTTCTTCCGGATAATGTCATCACTCGGCCTTTTGGCTGGAATCAAATTATAGTTTCTACTCTCGGGAGGAATAAATTACATTTTATCTCTAAATTTTGACCCTGTCTTTGGATAGAATGCAACTCGGTTGTGTCTGTCTGCGAACAGAGTGTAACAGAAAATATTAATGAGAATTTCCCGGTCCCAGCTGCCCGTCACAGTACCTCCCTATTACATCAAAGAGGGAATATTTTGTGACCTAACCAGGGTGCACGGGCTCCCTACGTTATACTGACCTTGTATCACTTCCTGTCAGCATGGGACAGCCAGTAAATACTAAATTTAGTATCTGTGCACTTCTTATTTTTAATTATCATAGTATCTGTGCACTGCTTATTTGGGATGGGAGGAGTTGATCAGTCAAGGGGATTCCAACTCTGCAGCAATACCTACCTCATTCCACTAAGAGTGGTGAAGTCGGTGTAACAACGAGGTTAGCGTGGCAGTAGTCGCAAGAATTGAGCAATTTTTGTCCCTTGACCCATGTGTATGTGTCTGTGTATACCCCCACCACCACCACCACCACTAACTACGTAAAAAGAACTTGTGTCGGATTCTGCCTTAGTGGAAAGGTTAGGTAAATACTATCGCTCGGCTTTTTGTTTGAGAGCAAAGTGTAATATCTCCGCTCTCCTTATTTACGATGAGAAAAGGCGATCGGTCCAGGAAATTCAAAACCTGCAGCTGTACCTTCCTAATTTAACTAAAGTAGTGGAGTCGATGTAACATAGCTGTGTTTGCAGGGATTGGGCAAATTTTATCCTTGGCCCATATGCATTTGCATGTGTAAGGGCACCCCACGTAAAAAAAGGAAAAAAAAGACTTCGTGTCACATCTTGCCTTAGTAGAGAGGTCAGGTAAATATTTATACTCCGACTTTTAACTGGGATCAAAGCGTAGTATCTGTTCTCAGGCACTCACTTCCTGCTTGCCAGCCTAGAAGCAATAATCAGCTAAGACTAGCTTTTTGACCAGCTTTGACAAGCTATGACCAGCTAAGACCAGCTTTGTACCCAGTTACCGCATGAGCGGAGGCTGGGTAATTTTTGACCAATGGCCTGAGCGTACGCGTTCAGGTTCTCCACATTAAAAACTGACCTTGTCTCACAACTCACTCCAGTGGAGGAGTAGGGTAAATATCAAGCGTCGTATCTGTTCTAACCCGTTACGATACTTGTCGAACTCTCTGTCACCGGGCAGAGAGAAATCCAGACGAGTCTCAGCCAAAGGGCAGAGTCTCATCTGGAAAAAAATTGACAGGTGTCCGACCCTGCGTTCAAGAAAGTTTTGCCCAGGCTTAAGGGCTCAGAGTTCTTACAATAAAATGACTTTGTGTCGCATCAAACCTCAGTGGGGAGGCCGGTATATACCCAGTATCTGTGCTCTCTTTATTTGAGATAGGAGAAGGCTGCCGGTCTGCGAGATTCTGAATGGGTTGGTCAGGTAAATAAAATCGCTTGTACACAAGCCTTGTTGTTGGTGAAGTTTCCGTGGAGATAAAAGCTTATATTTTAAATTGTCTGCTGAAATTTGAGAGTGAGAATAAATTATTAGGACAATTTCTACACATACTAGGTTCACAAAAACAATCTCTTGTGCATACATAAGAAAAAAAGAATAAAAAATTTAACAAAAATAGCTTGCTGGTAATTTTAATCAAACATGTATTAGTGAGAAATTACTATCCATATAAACAATAATACATTATTCTGAATTATTATACAGAAATTAAGAATGTTTACATTTCACCAACTTTTGTGATGCAGTGGATATCGACTCGGAACGACAAACCGGGGAGCCGAGTTCGAATTCCAGTTCAATTCTTTACATTTACTTACGCACAAATACCCTTAAGAAAGGTATCAATCCGTTGCTTATTCCTCCAGCTATGGATTAAAAAGCAAGACAGTTTGGATTCTATAGCCTTGGCTGGCAACCAGTCTACCACTGAAAGCAATGGCAACCTACTGCGGGATAATCTTCTGCCCAGTCAGTCATGTATCTTTCAAAACATGATCGCCCAAAGCGTGTATCACGCATGGCACTTAACTGACAGTGATATCGGCTCGGAACGAGAAATCGGTAGAGCCGAGTTAGAATTCAAGTTGAACTCGTTGCATTCACTTATTCTGCGAATACCCTTGGGAAACGTATCAATCCGTCCTTTATTCTCCATCTATGGGTCAAATAATAGGGCAGATTGGATTTTATAGCCATGGTTGAAAACCAGTCTCCCACAGAACCTACTACAGAAAAATATTCTGCTTAGTCATGGATTGAAAAAGACGTGATCGCCCAAGTGTGTAGGGCACTTAACTGATGGATCTGGATAAACAATTGAATAGCAGAACAGATTGGGTTATATAGCTACCGCAGAAAGTAATAGAAACCTACTGGGAGAAAATGTTTGCCCAGTTAGTTATGTCTCTTTTGAGACGGTAGCCCAAGCACATAACTAACTGACAGTAGCACTGATACACTATTATCGTAATATAAATAAAATGGCAAACAGATTAATCGAGAGTGCCAGGAATATAATAATAAACATTTTAATATTTTTTCACGTATTAAGTCCAGAAAAGAAAACAGCCAACCCCATACAAAAAAAACAAAACATAATAAATAAAAACAAGTGTACAAAATTGGCTAGCCACGTATGGGAATTGAAATCAAAATATGGAAAAGACCCAGACATAACGTGGAGTATATTGAAAACAGCCAAGCCTTACAGCGGTGGCAAAATATGTAGACTGTGCCAGGAAGAAAAGTTAGAGATTATGCTATTCCCAAACAAAAATGAACTATTGAATGAAAGAACGGATATTATAACTAAGTGTATCCCTTGTTCCCTGTTTAGGATGTGGTTTCCGGCTTTCTCTTTTCAAATCTTCTCACTTTGTTTTTTTCAATTGGATTAGATAGACTTATCTAACGCCCGGTTCACACTCCACCCACGTCTATAGAACAGGTTAAGAGGCTTGTCCCTTGTTCCCTGTTTAGGATGTGGTTTCCGGCTTTCTCTTTTCAAATCTTTTCCCTATTACGTAGCCCCCTGCACATCAGTGGCGTTACCGCCTTGCTTGGGGAGATACGATTAAAAAAAAAAAATACGATTAAAAAAAAATATATATCTATTAGGTTCATACAACCATGAATGAAAACGTTATCATTTCTTGTAAATTTAAAAATTTCGCGTTCAAAAATCCCCTGTCACGTGAGCGTTAAAAAAAAACACACCATTACGTGAGCGTTCTTAAAAAAAAAAAACGGTAAACGGTAAAATCAGTTATTTTACAAATCGCCTGAAGACACCACTCATGGTAGAAAGCTAAGTCGCGTAATAACTCGTTTACAAATGGAATATATATATATATATATATATATATATATATATATATATATATATATATATTAAGACAGTATTTATTGTGACAATAAAGACGGAAGCTGACGATGGTTCGCCTGAAATAGGCCATACTTCCGCTTAACCATGGAATAACTTATCTGTCTTAATTTTTACATATATTTGCTCTATAAGTATTTATACACATATACATGTAGAGCTTTCCCTAGAGAGGTATCCTACCACTTTATGTACAGGATACTCCTTTGAATTCTTCTATATCTACACCGCATATTTATATATATATATGAAGCTCAAAAAGGAAATTGTCCACCGTTATTGGGTTCCAAGAGATAGTTTTCATTTGTGATTCACAGCTTTTTCATATACAGATGAAACAATCAGTGAACCGTTGATAGAAGTTAAAGATTGTATTGTCAAATGAAATCTACATTCTTTCATAATGTTCATCCTAAAAAGATGTTCCTCTGTAGTTTGTGAAGACTAAATTTTCTGAACTATGGTTGTTTGTATTATAAGGATGATAACAAACATCTACTTAGGATGAAAATCATGAAAGAATATGGATTGAATTTGACAATACAAACTTTAACGTCTATCAACGGTTCACTGATTGTTTCATCTGTATATGAAAAAGCTGAAGCACAAAAGAAGACTTTCTCTTGGACTGCAATAACGGTGGACAATTTCCTTTTGGGGCTTAATAAACATATAAAGAACAATTTAAATTTGACTAGCAGTATATCCCCGCGCTGCTCGGGTGTAATGAAAGCTTTAAAACTAATCCATGGTCCTGGAGCTCAGACTCTTTGGACGTTGGCATGAAATACTAAAAAACAATAGTTGTTTCCACTTAAAGCGAAACCGTAGACTGAAAGAAAAATGAATGGATGTAAGTCAAATTTTGATTTCCTGCTATCGATATCAAATAAGTTTTTTCGTCGTAAACTGAATTTTGAAGGCTAAATAAGTCCTCTGCGTAAATGGTATCATGGCTGAGACTAAGAACTACAATTATACTTACTTAGAGCCAAACCCGAAGCAAAAACTAAAATAAAAGGGCTGAAAAAAATACATACATACAGGCAGATAAACAGACACACACACAAACATCTTGCCTTTTATACATATATATTATCGATTTTCTGCACTTCTGTAAGAAGTGCAACCTTGAAACTTCTGAATATCGTTTCTTATGTCTTTGTCTATGAGTGTATCAAATTTGATTAAAATCGGACCACTCCTATAACCCGATTTTTTCGATTATTGATTTTCGATATTTATCGGGGGCACCTCGACACAACACCTAGCTAAGAACACTCGCAGACGCTTATAGTACAACTGTGTAAATTTTCAAGAAAATCGGTTCAGCCGTTTCGGAGTCTATAGGTAACGGACAAACACACACACAGACAGACACACACACAGAGACAAAGCTCCATTTATAAATAAGTTTGACCAATCCACGACACTTAAGATTTTGCTGTCATTAGCCACTATGAAACTCCTAAAAGTTGACAATAAAATCAATTTTTCACACAAAAATAACTATGCCTGAGTACAACTAATCAGATTGCATTTTAAACAGATAACAATCGAGGCTCTATTTTTTGCATCAACAGAAAAGAATTCTCTAACTGCATTCATTTGTGAAACTGATCATGGTAAAGCTAAACGTCTTTCCATCTCAATTTAACTTTTGAAAATCATAGACCAGTGAAAACAGTAAAGTCTCTCCAAATAAATATTCTTAAAGATTCCAGTTACCTTTCCATTTTTTTTTCTTTTTATAAACAACGGTCCGTATCGCATCACCGAAGCAAAGAAACGTCAAGCCTGGTCAGATAGGTAACCGTTTGAGAATACCAGATACTGTAAGCTTGGATATGCGGTTGGTGTAATGGATTTGTTAATCGGAGAGCCGAGTTCTAAATTCAGTTGGGTTCATTAAATTCATTTACGAGCCAAATCCACCTTTTCTCCTCCAGCTATGGGTTAATTAGTCTCACTAAACCATTATGGTTCCAAAAAATTAAATAAATGGCGTGTAAAATATTTAGATTTCGGCATTAAATAACCTACGTAAGTTGGTATGTGGCTAAACAAAAAACAACCACCAAACCTACTTACATATGGTGATTTTCTAAGCGCAGCTTACATGTGGCACAAGGCCGAAAGTATGGGGAGGGTCGATACAATGAGGATCGAAACATCCACCATCAGCGACGATTTTATCTTTATAAAACTCCGCTAGGCAACGGCAACAGTTACCAAAAATAGCAAACGTAGTTGGCAAATTTGCAATGCGGTTCTATGACGTCACACCGCGTGACAGCGCGAAATGACAACAGAACCATGTATTCAACTGCAATGTAACGTGTTATGTCCAGATTTAAACGTGATTTTATTAAGTGTGCGTTTTTTGGGTTTAATCTAGATGGCCTCCAATATCTGAAGGTTCTTTTTACTGTGTGTATTAGTGAGTATTATTGTATTGTTGACTAAAATCTGTCTGATATTACCTACATGGTTATGTTTTTCTGGGAAATGTTGTTTAATTGTACTCTGATAAAATCGTCGCTGATGGTGGATGTTTTTGTGTTACCGTCCTTATAACCTCTCTTAAGATGGCTCACGTGAGCCGAAAGCTTAGAACCAACTTAATAAAAAATTATCAATTGTTGGAGAATTTTTGTCTTCATTTTCAACTGAAATTAAAGCCAAAATACGATGTTTAGAACGGCTCATGATTAAACATAATAGACATTCATTGTTTCTTATATTTAATATATATTTAACAGTATGTTTAGAATATATATATATATATAATGTGGAGAAGCTTGTCCCTTAACTGAGTAGATTTATGCCGACTTTGAAATTTCGTGAAGGCACCATTATGATGTCTTCACTACTCTGGGCTTTTACACCTTCTGCTGCTGCTTTCTGACCATGAGGCTTGTCATAATTTTGATATCTTTATATGTGAGTGGTTATACAGAAGGTTAATTGCTTTTTGTTGTATTGACCTCTTTTTATTGTTTTGTTTTATTCAATTAAGTGACAAATTTCTTCACATTAATTTTATTCACACCTTAACTCTATCTCGATATCGAACACTTTCTGACAGAAAACCTGGTTGCCGAAATGCCTTTCTACCAGTCAGTCAGTCAGTTAAGTGCCATACGTGATACACACTTTTGGCGATCATGTCTCGAAAGAGACATGACTGACTGGGCATATGATTATCCTGCAGTAGGTTGCCATTTCTTTCTGCGGTAGACCGGTTGCCAGCTAATGCTATAGAACCCAATCTGTCCTTTTATTTAACCCATAACAGGAAGAAACGGATTAGAAAATACTTTTATTTAACCCATAACAGGAAGAAACGGATTAGAAAATACCCTTTCCCAAGGGTATTTGCGCGTAAGTGAATGCAATGAATTCAACTGGAATTTCTACCAGTAAACCACTAAAAAACTAACAATCTTGGCACTAACATCAAAGTGGTGAAATATGTATTATCCATAGTATATATATATGTGTGTGTGTATGTGTATATCAAGTGAGAGGGATCTTTATATATATATGTGTGTGTGTGTGTGTGTGTGTGTGTGTGTGTGTGTGTGTGAATGAAGTGAGAGAGTTTTATATGAACAGGAAATATGCTGCATGCTTTTTCGGCGTTATCCTCAAGATGGCTTCTATTGAAAATGGAATAATGACCCTTTAACCAAATCTATATACATATGAAAGGAGCGAATCGATAATCACCGGTGTCTGCCAAAAAATTGTGATCTAAACTCCAGAACCAATCGCGCGACCACAGCCTTCAGGTTATCAATCACACAGTTCAGGTGGGTGAGCAATTACTTACTTCAAACGTTTCATTTTACTTTGAATCGTTCCGTTTCAAGCCCAGATCGCACCCTATCCCTGGCCAGCGTTCTCTGGCAGACATTTTTGTTTCTGTTATCTCACATTCTCACTTCTGTGTAAATTTGCTTGCTCTCGGAATTACCGTCGCTTGAAACAACAAAGTCTGGTATATGATAAAATTCGTTAGATACCAACTTTTACAGATAATGCAGATTTTACAAATAAAAATCTAATATTTCGATAAATAAATATATTTTCACACGATTAAATTTTTATCACATAATTTTTAGTCCATGTATATATTTGAGCAGGATCTGCGTTGTGGCGCAGTAGATATCGGTTCGGAGCCACAAATCAGGGACCCGATTTCAATTTCAATTGAATTCCTTTCATTCACTTATGCACCAATACCCTTTTGAAAGGTATTAATAAGTCTCTTCCCTCCAATTATGGGTTAAGTAATAGAACAGAGGATGTGCGCTGTTGCGCAGTGGATATCGGCTCGGAACGAGAAATCGGAGAGCCGAGTTCATATACCAGTTGAATTCATTGCATTCACTTACGCGCAAATACCCTTGGGAAAGGTATTAATCCGTCTCTTCCTTCCAGTTATGGGTTAAATAACAGGACAGATTGGGTTCTATAGGCTTGGCTGGCAACCAGTCTACCGCAGAAAGCAATGGCAACCTACTGCGGGATAATCTTCTGCCCAGTCAGTCATGTCTCTTTCGAGACATGATCGCCCAAGCGTGTTTCACGTATGGCACTTAACTGACTGAATAGAACAGATAGGGTTCTATATCCTTTGCTGGCAACCAGTCTACTGCAGAAAGCAATGGCAAACTACTGCGTGATAATCTTCTACCTAGTCAGTCATGTCTCTTTCAAGACATGATCGCCCAAGCGTGTATCATGTATGGTATTTAACTGACTGATTGATATATTCGAACAGACGCTCTGTTTTTGTTTTTTGTTTTTTCTTTGTTGTTGTTTTTTTATATATTTTTTGGTTAGGATGTGGTTTCCGGCTTTCTCTTTTCCAATCTTTTTACTCTTACGTAGCCCCATGCGCATCAGTGGCATTATCGCCTTGCTTGGGGTGATATGATTAAAAAAAACTATATTTGTTATGGTCTACCGGTTATTAAAGAGAAATATGTGCCAACCGGTAGGATTCGAATATGTGCAATCCTTCTGCAGAAAAAAAAACATCGTTAGATCTGACGTGATTATACCGGCATAGCCATGGAGGACATTGATGGCTGAATATTGTTTTTAAGGGGAACATAGACTCGAATTTGCCAGACGTCGGATATTACCGTTAATAAGATTTCTCGAATATTCATGCCGTTAAACTACAATAAATATACTGTTTTAAAATATTTAAAAAGACAGATCGTCTACTCAAGTATGGGTATCTACTAAAAATAAACGTTATGCGATAAAACTCTGATTAATAAATTTTAAAAATTCATTCTTCTTCTTCTTCTTCTTCTATGTGCCCTGTCTCTTCAGGACGTAGGCGATCATGGCTTTCCACGTCTTCCTATCTCTGGTGGCTCTTAGCACGCCTTCTCCTGTTACACCAAACAACCTTCGTTCTATCATCCACCTGATTAGGTCCTGCAAATATATTATCCGCTGCTTTCCCCTGTCACTTTTCCCCTCTATCTGACCTGTTAGTATCAGATTCTTCAAGCTCTCCTTCCTCATTGCATGTCACAGGAACTTTAGTCGTCTCTTCCTGATGCTCGGTATTAATTTTCTTTTCGTTTCCATTCTTTCCGAAACCTCATCATTGCTCACATGCTCGATCCATGATATCCGCAGCATCCTTCTGTAGAACCACATTTCAGTTGCTTCAAGTTTTTCCTTCGTCTTTGATGATATTGTCCAGCATTCACTTCTATATTACTTCTTTAGAAATAACGATATCCTCCTTCTCTCCCTCTCTCTCTCTCTCTCTCTATATATATATATATATATATATATAAAAGATTTTCGATTATTACTATGGATAATACATATTTCACCGCTTTGATGTTATTATCGCGGCTCGTCAGACCGAAATGATACAAATGATACTGATGTATCATTTGGGTTTGACAAGCCGCGATAATAACATCAAAGCAGTGAAATATGTATTATCCATAGTAATAATCGAAAATCTTTTAAAAAATAATATTACTCTGTTAAATTCAATAAATGAATTTAACATTGTGTTCTCTTGAGTTCGTCTCTTTTAGAATTTACCTGGATTGCATACCAAATGTACTATGTTATATATATACATATATGTATATATAATTTTGAATTTTGGCAAAACCTTTTTTATACAGGTTTCATTAAAGAAAATTGACAAAACACTGCGATTAAGATTTTAATTCGTACATCATTTGGATAGTTCTCACAAACTCAGTCAATCAGTTAAGTGCCATATGTGATGCACGCTTGGGTGATCATGTCGCGAAAGAGATATGACTGACTGGGTAGAAGATTTTCCCGCAGTAGGTTGCTATTACTTTCTGCGATAAACTAGTTGCCAGCCAAAGCTATACAACCCAATCTGTCCTGTTATTTAACCTATAGCTGGAGACGAATATATTTCCCAGGAAATATAAGCGAAAGCAACGAATTCGAGTAGAATTTCTCGTTCCTAGCTGATATCCACTTCGCGACAATGTACATCCTACAAACTATGTAAAAAAAAAAGAATAAAAAGCTTAACGCAAGGCTTGGTCAACTATATTCAATGAAACCTATGTATTCGATTTCATTCATGGAGAATCCCAAAGAAAAATGTATATCGGAAACACCATGAACGTATTTAAAAAGCGCTTTTACAATCACCTCTCATCCTTCAATAACAAAACAAAAAAAAAAAACATGACGTCTCTTTCCAAATAGTTAAAAAACGAAAATAAAACAACTACAGTTAAATGGAAAATCCTCAAACAAGCAAGAACAGCTAAATCACTAAAGAAACCATGTTTCCTTTGTCTTCAAGAAAAAATTGAAATCATTAAATATATGAATAGCAACAAACCTTTAAACCAGAGGCATGAAACCACAGTAAACTGCAAACACATTAAAGAACTAACCTTACAATCATGCTAAAAAATAATACAAAAGCTAAAGCTAGGACCACTTAAAGACGATAAACCTTTATAGCACTAATAACACGAGTTCGAATTCCAGTTGAATTCATTGCATTCACTTACGTGCAAATATCCTTGGGAAAGGTATTAATCCGTCTCTTCCTTCCAGTTAGGGGTTAAATAAAAGGACAGATTGGGTTCTATAACCTTGGCTGGCAACCAGTCTACCGAAGAAAACAATGGCAACCTACTGCAGGATAATCTTCTGCCCAGTCAGTCATGTCTTTTTCGAGACATGATCGCCCAAGCGTGTTTCATGTATGGCACTTAACTGACCGAATGAAGCCATAAAACCTACACCCCATCTTCTAATGTTAAATCTGTCTACTAAATTCCCCGACATTTTCATAAATCAACTATATTCACCACCCACACCCCACTTTCTTCAAAATTCTAACGGACAATTTACAAGACTTATTCTCTTATCGCTAACCCCCACCAACATTCCACACACAACTTGCCAAATATAAGAAAAGAGGCTTTTCATTCCTTTCCACACCACCTGATGAGACATTGTAATTTCAATATCGAAAGAAAATGTACAAATTGTAGTGGATAAAAAAATGGTACATGTTCTAAAATATAATTTATAATATATATATATATATATATAGCCGGCGGTACAAACAAGGATCGGATTAGTAAATAATCCGGGATAAGGATAGGATTAGTAAATAATCCGGGATAAGGTTGGTAGTGTTGGCAGAGAAATAAATATAAATTGCAATAACTATCTTATTCTTTCATTTAGGCACAATAAGTTTTTTTTTTAATTTGACCAAGCAGTTACCTTCTCCCCCTACCTACACTACTAACCCAATGGTCAAGCCACATACCTCCCCCTACCATAGAAGAAATTACTACTAAGATTCCGCTAGCTTAACCCTATAAAAGCCAATATTCCCCAACCCCTTCTTTTACTAGACCAAGCCACCGGCATTAGAATTTTTCCTCATTCTTTGTTTAAATGGGGTTGGCAATGCACACACACACACACACACACACACACACATATATATATATATATATATATATATATATATATATATATATATATATATATATAGCCATCCGCAGACAGTTGTGTTTCGATGTATCACAGCTCATTAGTACGGTTAGACATCCGATACAGGAAAACACTTATTGGTAACATCAATATACTACACTATGAAAATAATACAGAAACTTCAAACTCCCAAAACCTTCTATGTCAAATTCAACAAACCAACACTCAACAAAATTACGAGTGTAACAGCGACTTACTGAAGTGTATGTAACAAATATTTAATGCCATTTTACATTTCTGCCAAATTTCCGATTTGCCTCCTTATATTAAAATGCTTGTTTTGCAAAAAAAAAAAAAATGCCGTAGCTATAGCAGATAAATTGAAAATTTCAAAAACAATTACAGAGCGTGTTCGCACGTGTTTTTTAAAAATCGCCATCACAATAGACTGTAGATTTATCGCAATTGCAATAAGTTTTATTTTTTTAAATTTGCCGAAAGTAATTACGTTAGAAAAAACTACGACGACTTCCTTGATGAATCTCATCTAAATATCAAGAGACTGATTAGACAACTGCAAAGGATCAGTCTAAAAATAATCTTAACTTTTCTTTATCCTCGCTTTCCTCTTTCTTTGGGGTTCTTTTTCGAATGAGCGATAATTTTTTCGTATATAACCGTTACTAGTGTCTGTTCTAATATGGACATGTAAGCGTCTATGTAAAATTAAATAATATAGAATAAATGTTTTGTGGGGAGTGATATTTTGATTACTTACTGTTGTACCATTTGGATCTGACGAGCCGAGATAATAACATCAAAGCGGTGAAATATGTATTATCCATTGTAGTAATCGAAAATCCTTTATAAAATTATATTACTCTGTTAAATTAAATAAATGAATTTAACATTGTGTTCTCTTGAGTTCGTCTCTTTTAGAATTTATCTGGATTACATACCAAGTGTACTATGTTTATATATATATATATATATATATATATATATATATATATTGTGTGTGTGTGTATTTAGGCAGAATTTTTTCGTTGATGTATGTTTCATTAAATAATATAGACAAGTTTGTTTTTAATGTAAATCTTTTTCATATTGTCTGATAAGCTTAATAGTATTATCATTAAATGAAGAAAGAAAACCACAATATTGATGTATAATTTTTTTTATAATCCAATCTAAGTTTTCGGTTTACATAAGCCATTCTCAAAGATGTCAATTACATTATTGTATAACAATTCACGGATAAACTTAGATTGGATTATAAAAAAAATGATGTTTCAATATTGTTATTTCCTTTCTTGATTATTTTTTAGTAATTTTTAGCAACACAGTTTTGCGGTTATTTTTGTTGCCGTAAATCACACACCTGAAGATGATCTCGGAAGAAGATTGAAAGTACTTGGGTACGTTGAGAAATGCATGATAATAACATATGTGAACGTTACAACTCATTTCTGAAATCTTCCAATTATAATACGCGAAAGATTATTCGTGAGTATGAAAGGATTTTATTAAAAATAAGCAGACACAATGTTTGCAATTTATTTAATATGACATATATATATTAATGTAGTCATCTGTATTTTGCATGTAACTCTAACTGGTCTATCAATGCATGCCCCCGTCGCTTTATAATTCTACTGTAATAATATTGACAATACGAGGATTATCTCTACAGTTTTAATTATAAGAATACAAGCATTGCCACCAGATGGCATAAAAAGGTGCACACGTCATCGATTTGTATTATTTATTTAATATAGTCAACGTGGATGTGCGTTGTGGCGCAGTTGATATCGGCTCGAAAAGAGAAATCGGGGAACCGAGTTCAAATTCCAGTTGAATTCATTGCATTCACTTACGCGCAAATACCCTTGGGAATGGTATTAATCCGTCTCTTCCTTCCAGTTATGGTTTAAATAATAGGACAGATTGAGTTCTATAGCCTTGGTCGGCAACCAGTCTATCGCAGAAAGCAATGGCAAACTACTGCGGGATAATCCAGTCAGTCATGTCTCGAAAGAGACATGATCGCCCAAGCGTGTATCTCGCATGGCACTTAACTGACTGACTGACTGAATTTAGAATCTCTTTCGATCGAAAATCAATGACGGTTACTTGCTGAATTATTGTACACCGATTTCAATATTGTTCTAAAGAGAATAAAGAAAATTTTATTTTCTATAAAAATTTACCTGTCGTTTATCACAATTGTAAATACCTTTATTCTTGTTGAAAGGTTGAGATTCACGTCACCCATGTTGTATTTCACTTCGTGGTATGACTAGGGGATTTTCGGTAATTATCGTAGGGTAAGCTCGATAACTGACTCACATGAGAACAAGACTCATCTAAACCCGACATTTAATCGCACGCCCAACACGAATGGAATGCGTCTTAAGGCTGTTTAAAAAATCGGAGTTCCACACGTACAGGAAGCCATGGACAAAAATTGCTCGAATCTCCTTAGGGTTTCCTCTTTTCAGGACGCCTCAGACGCCGATGGATAATTCTGGAGCTTTCTAGAAGGAGAAACGTCGACAAGAAAGATGGACACTTGGGCTGAAGCAACCACGAATTAATTAATATCAATTAATTATATTAATTAATATTTCATAGACGAAAAACAGAGAAGCGATGGGGTGAACAGAATAAGTCAGTCAGTCAGTTAAATGCCATACGTGATACACGCTTGGGCGATTATGTCTCGAAAGAGACATGACTGACTGGGCATATTATCCCACAGTATGTTGCCATTATTTTCTGCGATAGACTGATTGCCAGCCAAGGCTATAGAACCCAATCTGTCCCGTTATTTAACCAATAACTAGAGGGAAGAGACGGATTAATACCTTTCCCAAGGGTATTTGCGCGTAAGTGAATGTAAGATATTCAACTGGAATTCGAAATCGGCTCCCCGATTTCTCGTTCCGAGCCGATATCCGCTGCACCACAACGCACATCAAGAATCAACTAAAGTATAAAACGCACATTCGCCGGTTT
>JBBBDQ010001549.1:1372500-1412500 GCA_037127315.1 Ascarosepion bandense
ATTTAAGCGTGCTATTAGAATCGCATCTAGGTCTTACCTTTTTACTGTTAAAATAGCTGAAAGCAACCCCCCTTCTGCTCCAAAAGTTTCTTTTCTCGCACTTTCTGCCTGTGGAAATTCTTTCCGTTTCCTTGTTTCTCTGATAACTACAATCTCTAAAAATTTAAATGCAACGTCAATTACCATCTTCTGTCTTTTTTAATCCCGTTCATCTTCTCTCCTTTCCTCAATCCCCCGCTCTGTGCCCAGTCTTTTCTCTCACGTTCACTCCATGTAACCCCTTTCTCGTTTGCGTACTAGTGGCATTCCCACCTTGCTTGGGGTGAAATGATTAAAAAAGATTGTTCAACATTCATTTCTGTAATAAGTATTTTTAAACAAACATTTTTTATTATTGTTATAAACTGTATTTTAAGTAAATATAAGTATTTAAGTAGACATCTTTTTAAACAGTTAAATTACCAACTACCGGCCTAGATCTACAAAGACAGTGATGTTTGTTTAGCGGCACACGGATCATTTGATGCAGAAATTTGATTTTCTTGGAAGCATTAGTAATTTCATTTACAATAATGTTTTGCCGGTAATTTTTTTAATGTATTGCTGATACTTTTATGATAAAAATGTATTTTTGAATTTTCATAGCGTTTTGACCCGTTTGAAAATTAATTATTTGCCCAATTTAGGGTGGACCTCTCGATCAAAAGCCTTGCTTCCTGAAAGGTGGACCTGGGAACAACAACAATTATGATGTAGTTCCACGCTCGTTAAAATCTGTAATCTCTCAATCAGAGGCCTTGCTGTCAGGAAAATGAACTTGAGAAAAACTGCAATTAAAAGGTGGTTCCACGCTTCCTCAAAACCTCTAATCTCCCATTCAGAGGCCTTGCTACAGGAAGTAGTTTACCGTCATTTACTTGATGGCCAATGGTTGGGACCCAAACAGGTGCTAATACCACGGATCAAGATGGACCTGAGAACAGTAGCAATTAAAAGGTAGTTCCACGCTTCTCAAAAACCTTCCAATCAGAAGCCTTGTTGCTTGATGTTGTTCATCGTGATACCCAGGACGGCCCATAGTTGGTACCCTAACTGGTGCTAATACTACAGATCAGAATGGACGTGAGAACAACAGCAATTAAGAGGTGGCTCCACACTCCTCAAAACCTCTAATCTCCCAATCAGAGGTCTTGCTGCAGGAAGTAGTTTACCATAATTTACAGGATAGCCAATAGTTGGGATCCTATAAGGTGCTACTATCTCGGGTTAATATGGACCTCGGAATAACAGCGATTAAGTCTGTATGAATCTATACAGCAGTAATTAAGGGGTGGTTCACCTCCTCAAAACCTCTAATCTCCCAATCAGAGGTATTGCTGCGGGATGTAGTTTATCGTCATACCCAAAATGAAAACAGTGATGCCTATTCAAACGCGTATAACCACTAAATTTAAACTTTATACGAATAGGAAATGAAGAATTGCTTAAATTGTTTGATTTATTTTCTCAGTATTCATGTTAATGGAACATTTCATCCAATACACAGGTTTAAGCAAACATTCCCGTTTTTAAGCAGTGAAATTTATGTCTACCGTCCTAGATTATCGAAAAACTGGAATGTCTACTAAGTAACGTGCTCCCACTCGCACTTTTTCGTTAATAAAATGTCGGATTTTTTAAAATTCAATATTTAAATTTAATTGTTCAATATTCAGTGATTAATAGATTTTATAATCCGACATTATTGCTACATCGATAAGATTTTCCATAGCGGGTCAGTAATTTTTTTTAATAGTTTCACCCCAAGTAAACCAATAAAGCCACTAAGATGGAAGGGCTGAGACAGTGTAAAATGATATGAGAAAAAAATTATTAATAAATCAGTCAGTTAAATACTATACTTGAAACACTCTTGGGCAATCATGTTTTGAAAGAGACATGATTGACTGGGCAGAAGATTTTCCCGCAGTAGGTTGCCATTACGTTCTGCGGTAAAATTGGTTGCCAACTAAGGTTATAGAAACCAATCTGTCCCGCTATTTAACCCATAACTGGAAGAAAAAAGAGACATTAATAATATCAATTAATGGGGGGGGATCTGTTTATTACTTCATGACAATAAAAAACTGAACCTCCATTTTATGCCCAGTAGAAACTTTAATTTTGCTTCCAATTATTATATTCAGTCAGTCAATTAAGTGTCATACGTAATACATGCTTCTGCGATCATGTCTCAAAAGAGACATGGCTGACTGGGCAGAAGATTTTCCTCGTAGTAGGTTGACATTACTTTCTGTGGTAGAATGGTTGCTAACTAAGGCTCTAGAACCCAATCTGTCTTGTTATTCCTTCGTTTATCCAGATCAGTCAGTTAAGTGCCATACTTTATATACGCTTGAGGGATCATCTCCCGAAAGAAACATGACTGGCTGGTCAAAAGGTTTTCCCGTAGTAGGTTGCGATTACATTCTGCGTTAGAATGGTTGCCAAATAAGACCTATACTGTTATTTAACACATAACTGGAGGAAAGAGACGGATCAATACCTTTCCCAAGGGTATTTGCGCCCAAGTGAATGCAAAGATTTCAAATGGAATTCGAACTCGGCACCCCGATTTGGCGTTCCGAGTTGATATCCACTGCACCACAACGCACCTCCGCTTATTACATAGAAGGACTTATATTATAACAAATGAGAACGCTTTTCTTTGTTCCTAACAAGTAGTTCAAGATGGTTTAAAACTAAGAATTATGCGTTTTGGAATATTTAAATCTTAATTTCAAGCTGAGGTTGAGACGACGACGTGGGGCAATTAAGTACCCATCACGAGATCTAACACCACTTGACTTTTCTTGTGGGTTGGATTGAAAGATCTTGTTTACAGGTTCAAACTGAAAATAATTCCTGAATTAAAATAAAATAAATTATATCACCAGACCTAACATCACCAGACATTTTCTAGTGGGTTAAACTGTAAGATCTTGTTGAGAGGTTCAAACTGAAAATAATTCCTGAATTAAAATAAAATAAATTATATCACCAGACCTAACATCACCAGACCTAACATCACCAGACATTTTCTAGTGGGTTAAACTGTAAGATCTTGTTGAGAGGTTCAAACTGAAAATATTTCCTGAATTAAAATAAAATAAATTATATCACCAGACCTAACATCACCAGACATTTTCTAGTGGGCTAAACTGTAAGATCTTGTTGAGAGGTTCAAACTGGAAATATTTTCTGAATTAAAACAAGCAATTTCTGATGAATTTTCTGAAACTAATGCAAAAACGTGGCAAATGGGTTGTAGAAGTGTTGCTGAAAGGATTCAGCGTGGTATTGGACATGAAGAGGAGATTTATGGACAAGATAAATAGTTGGGTAATCATAATAACTGTTCTTTTGATGTGACAATATTTACAAAAAATACACGAAATTATTTGTGTTCAATAAAAGTTATTAAATAAAAAAGCCGTTACATTTGCTGCACGCTGTATATATGTATCACATATATATATGTATCACATATATGTATCACATTTTAAAAAATCTTCAGGACTGCGTCGGAATAAAGTGATGTTTACATTAATATGAGTACACATCACTTTGTCATTAATTTTACTAAAATTATTCTTCCATACACAAATCTTTATATCACTAGCAGTATAGCCCGGCGTTGCTCGGGTATAATGAAAGCTTTAAAACTAATCCATGGTCCTGGAGCTCAGACTCTTTTGACGTTGGCACAAAAGACTAAAAAGCAGTCGTTGTTTCCAGTTAAAGCAAAACCGTAGACTGAAAGAAAAATGAATGGATGTAAGTCAAATTTTGATTTCCTCGTATCGATATCAAATAAGTATTTTTCGTCGTAAACTGAATTTTGAAGGCTAAATAAGTCCTCTGAGTAAATCGTATCATGTCTGAGACTAAGAACTACAATTATACCTACTTAGAGCCAAACCCAAAGCAAAAACTAAAATAAAAAGGCTGAAAAAAATACAGACATGCAGGCAGATAAACAGACACACACACAAACATCTTGCCTTTTATACATATATATTATCGATTTTCTGCATTATTGTAAGAACTGCAACCTTGAAACTTCTGAATATCGTTTCTTATGTCTTTGTCTATGAGTGTATCAAATTTGATTAAAATCGGCCCACTCCTTCTATAACCCGATTTTTTCGATTATCAATTTTCGATATTTATCGGGTGTACCTGGACACAAAACCTAGCTAAGAACACTCGTAGACGCTTATAGTACAACTGCGTACATTTTCAAGAAAATCGGTTGAGCCGTTTCGGAGTCTATAGGTAACGAACAAACACACACACAGGCACACACACAGACACACTCACACACACAGACAAAGTTCCATTTATAAATAAGTTTAGATAGATAGATTTAGATTAGATAGATTAGATTTTACGCCCATATCACACCAGTTCTCGCATGATCACTGAACAGTGTAAATAATGTAAATCATTATTATCTCCGAAAAAAATGCCTTGCAATTTAAAGATATTTTCTGGTTTTAAATAAACTGGAAAAGGTTGATAAGCCGTAAAAAATTGGTTAATCATGCAAGAGTGCTGGTTGGCAAACGGTCATTTTAAGTTTCTCTAACATAAGCGCATTTGACATCTCGGCGTGGTGTAACGATTAGCAAGCTTCTCTTACAAGAACCTATTACAATTGAGTAGTGAGTTCGATTCTCACTGGGTACCCCATACTTTCGGCTTTGTGCCACATCTAAGCGGCGCTTAAAAAGTCAACTAAGATAAGCTCTTTTCCTACACTGAGTGTCCGAACGATGTAGATTTATGCCGAAGTTAACTTCGCCAAATAAATACCAGCCTCCGATGCTTATGCATAATAGATTTTTAGGCGAATGTTCCTTCGGCAAATTTCCACAACGCTTTTCGGAACGAATATCTGCATGTTAATGTGGTGACAGAAATTGAACTATCGAAAGGAGAGAACTCTCCACAGAAAAGGATCAGAAATCTTGCAATGAACTGCATACGAAATAAACTGTTCGTGCCTTCAGTGATCGACCTTTTATTTTATTCTTCTATGTGTGGTTTACCTTCAAGATATTGGCGATCATGGCTCTCCATAATTTTCTGTCCTATGTAAAATTTCATCTTTTCGCTATCTCTTCTAAAACATGTTTATTTCATTTATTTATACAAATTCGTTACGTAGATTATGAGCTGTTTTTCTTTGTATATAGGATATATAATATATATAATATTAATACATAATATATAATACATATAATATTAATACAGGATATAAAATATATATAATATTAATACATGATATATAATATATATAATATTAATGCATAATATATAATATATATAATATTAATACATAATATATAATATATATGATATCAATACATAATATATAATATATATAATATTAATACATAATATATAATATATATAATATTAATACATGATATATCATATGTATAATATTAATACATAATGTATAATATATATTATATTAATATATAATATATATAATATTAATACATGATATATAATATATATAATATTAATACATGATATATAATATATATGATATTAATACATGATATATAATATATATAATAATAATAATACATGATATAGAATATATAATTATAATATTATACAATATGTTTAATTATATTTATATACTTATTTGTATATTATTTACATATTTGTATATTAATATTCAATTTTATTTATGGATATATTTATTTAAATTGAATCATATTTATATATTTAATTTAGATATGTAACCATATCTTACATCTTATATATACTATAATTATATAATATATAGCTATATTATCTGATAATTATATAATATATAACTATATTATCTGATAATTATATAATATATAACTATATTAAGTTATAATTATATTATATTTACAATTACAGTAATAATTAATCTCTGATAATTTTAGTGCATATTTCAAATCCTAATTTCACAAATATGTCAATTTTTTAGTACACTTTTATTCATACATGTTTGTATATATGAGTGTGTGTGTGTGTGTGTGTGTGTGTGTGTGTGTGTGTGTGTGTGTGTGTGTGTGTAAAGGAGTGCCTCTTACTATATATATATATATATATATATATATATATATATATATATATAGTACAGGACATTCCTTTACTAACCCTACGTTAAGGCATCAGACAGCTCACTCCGAAAAATACTAGGAACTGAAAAAAGAAGGCCTAACCCACAGATAAAGTGGAAGCTGATAGGCACGGCACGTACTCCCAATAGTTTAGATGATAGATGTAAGCTATGTTTAACAGAAAAAAATAGAATTTTGACATTTCAATATCAGACTATAATTTTGGATAAACGTAATGAATTTATTAGGATGTGTCGTCACGGTTGCAAATTTAAATTTCACTAATTATCTCTTTCTTTCATTTATGCATAATAGGTTTTGCCTCCTAGATAGATTAGATTTTACATTTGGTCAATCCGTAGCTTTCCCTCCTACCTACAACCACTAAATTAATGGTCAAACCTTCCACTAAAACAAAAGGTATTACTACTACGGTTTTCCTCAGTTTAAAGCTATCTTAACCAATATTCCACACGCCTTCCTTTACTGACCCTTGCTCCCGGAAAAGATTTTTTTTCCATTCCTTGGTTGACTGGAATTGACAATGCATGTCTCGAACTGGCATGTTGAAATAGCTATCCCCGCTATGTGACATGAATTTATATATATATATATATATATAACATAGTGATGATCCACGTATACTGTCTTAATAATATGTATAGGAAAAACTAATAAAAAGTTGTAAGTTTAAAAATGTATTTTTTGACAGTATTTATTTAAATATTTGACAGTATTTATTTAAATATTTGACAGTATTTATTTGAATATTTGACAGTATTTATTTAAATATTTGACAGTATTTATTTGAATATTTGACACTATTTATTTGAATATTTGACAGTATTTATTTAAATATTTGACACTATTTATTTGAATATTTGACAGTATTTATTTAAATATTTGACACTATTTATTTGAATATTTGACAGTATTTATTTAAATATAATAATAGAAATAATAGATATGAATAAATACTGTCAAAAATATAGATTTTTAAACTTACAACTTTTTAGTACTTTTTCCTATATATATATATATATCTATAATTTTTTTAAATTTTTATTTCTTCCATCTAGATCGTGTCTATTTTCTTAAAACGATAATTATTTTTTTATTCACTCCGATTTAGCTCTAGTGAGCGAGGTGCTAGCCCGTTTTTCAATTTTATTTTTGAAATATTATCTTCATGGATGGTAATAATAAATATTTTTGTCTATTTATAGCGGTAATTAAGTTTTGTGCCACCAATCATATTTTCAAGTATATATATATATATATATATATATATATATATATGTGTGTGTGTGTGTGTGTGTGTGTGTGTGTGTGTGTGTGTGTGTGTGTGTGTGTGGCTACTTCTATAGCCATTTTCATATATATAAGGCTTCTTCTATAGCCATTTTCAAGAGTGTTTTTGTTCTTAATGTAGCTATTTTTATAAGTGTTGACCATTATATAGTTGATCAGCTCTGCAGGATTTTGAAGAGGAGTTTTCGTTTGTTGTAGTCACGTGCCCTACGCAGATGAAATTGGCGTTAACATCACTTCTATTTTAGAAGATCTTCAAAACATCATCTCCACTAGTACACGATGTAATGTTAATGTCACGGAAAACATATTTGATACATAATCGAATAGCTAGATGTCTACGGCAATGTCATTTAAAAAGAATTTTTGTGTTATCGACCAGAACTTTCTTTAAGAGTTTGTAATGTTTGTAATTGCACGTTTATCAGACAAGTGACATGTAGGGCGTCTCCTTAAGTAGGTGGTAGTGTGTCCGATATAGGTAACTGATTTGTGACAAGAAACACAGTTTTATACAGGTCATTGAAATTCATACACTATATTGGTCATCGCTAGGTCAAATTGATGGGGTTAATTTAGTTAGGGACAACAAGGTTGGCGGTCTTCTATTTTTTGTAGTATATTTTAAACATTAGATATTTTTCGGGGATTATGATAGAAATATGGTGTTTAATAATATTTCCTATAGCGAATTCGTCCTGCTTGTAATAATTGTGCATCTGGTTGTAGTAAAATATTCTGATATTTTCTGGTATTGTATGTTAATTACTGTTGTCGTGTATTGTTGTAAGAACAATTTTGTTTATCAATTGGGAAAATTATTATTGACTAATATTTGTTTTATGTGTTTATGTTCGCTTTGAAATATTTTGGGGGAAGAGGAATTTTGGTGTGCTCTGTTTAATAATTTTGTTATCATTGCTATTTCATATCTTTCCGGATATTCACTGCTATTTTATATTCTTCCGGCAATTCGCTATGCGTAAATGTAAATTCTATTGTATGTTCGACTTTGATTAGTTTGTCTACAAGATACGGTAAGTCAGTATCACAGGGATATATTGATAGCGTATTATCAATATATTGGAAGTAAGTTGATTGTTTCGGTAAAATATTTTGGAAAAAAACAGGTTCAAGAAATAAAATTTATATGTATAAATTTATATGTATAAATTTATATGTATAAAATTACAGGTATTTAAATATCATGTTTTTACATGATAAATATCATATTTAAAATGTACAAATTTATATGTATAAATTTACCTGCTATTTTGACGCATCGTAGACGAAGTTTTAGAACAGAACCAGACATACTTCAAGTCACTGTAGCCGTGGAGGCTTGTACAGAAGCAGTCACGCTTTTTGGAAGAACTCAAACACTGAAATGGTATACAATGTGCCTGAAAGTCTCCAGCCAGCCTTCTTTTAAGGCTTTTCTTCTCCTTAGACTGTTAGCCAATCAAGGCTGGAGAACCCAGTCTGTCTTTCTATTTAACCAACATCTGTAGGCATACGGATTCTTGCCTTTTCCAAGGACATCAGTATGAAGTGAATGAAGCGCGTTCTGAATTTGAACTTGGATCGCCGATTCCACTTTCCACACAAAATCTTCCCCAAACATATACACAAACCATTATTTAATGATCAATGTATTGAAATAGTTTGCTTATATATTTATATGTGTGTGTGTGTGTCTGTATGTTTTTATATGTGCGTGTGTGTTTGTGTGTGCATCTTTCTGTATGTCTTATTTGTGTGAGCATCCGTGTTTCTGTATGTGTGTTTCTCCTTGTGTGTGTGTGTGTGTGTGTGTGTGTGTGTGTGTGTGTGTGTGTGTGCGTGTGCGTGTGTATCTGAGAGTGTCTGTGTGTGGGTGTATCTGTATGTATGTATTTGTGCGTCTGTGCATATCTTTATGCGGGTTTTGTAATTGTATGTGCGTGTGCCCGTATATATGTATATATATATATATATATATATGTGTGTGTGTGTGTGTGTGTGTGTGTGTGTGTGTGTGTGTGTGTGTGTGTGTGTGTGTGTTAGTAGAGTACACATTAAAAAACCGATTTACGCACTGCACTGAAAATGTACCACATCAATATACACTTTTGTCCTGTAATTTTTCTGGTACAGATTTTCACTTTTTATTTTTATTTTTATTTTTTTTTCTTGACAGCACTTTTTTTTCTTTCTTCTTATCTTTTGGAGAAAGATGGAAAGAAAACTAAAAGTCATTTTCTTTATTGAGTATTTAAAGAAAACAAAAATTGAAATTGTTCCTGACAAAGAAAGTAATTGGATCCAAATGTCTCCAAGTAGTCTTTTGTAGTTGGGTGTTGACGCCGAAGAAATTTAATCGCCATTATATCTCTGCGCGATTTCTTACAGACGCCATATTTAAAAAAAAAAAAAAGAAAATAGTTGAAATAGTGCAATAAAGAATGAGTCTACTTCTTTTCATTTTATATTTTTCTTGTCGTTGCTATAATATCTTTTTTATTTAGCCTTGCAAAATCATTTCTTTCTTCTTTTTTTTTTTTTTTTCATAAATTTGTTTTCATCAATTCGTCATTGCAATTTTTTACCTTTTTTCTTTGTTTATTAAGTTTCTTTTTTATGGATACTTCGTTTTTTTCTTTGTCACCATATACGATCCTATCTGAGTTTCCGTACCAATGTGATCCTGAGAAGATTATGCTAAAGGAGGAGGTGTTGGAAAGTTCCCGGGCCTACCAAGAAAGGATCCCTCCAAAATTCTGATGTTTGATAAGAAAGCCTGAAATATATAAATCCGATATCTTTCTTCGCCCCTTTCACAAAAAGAAACGGCTTACGACCTATCAGGTTGAATATACCGGTTCTCGCTCGATCACCGAAGTTAAGCAACGTTGAGCCTGGTCAGTACTTAGATGGGTGACCGGTTTCAAATATGAGGTACTATAAGCGTTTAGTGACAGAAGTGCGTCGTGGTGCAGTGGATATCGGCTCGGAAAGAGAAATCGGTGATCCGAGTTCGAATTCCAGTTGAATACCCTGCATTCACTTAAGCACTGGTACCCTTGGGAAAGGTATTAATCCGTCCCTTCCCTCTAGTTATGGGTTAAATAACAAGGGTAGGACTTGGGGACCCTGCTCTTAAAAAAAAAAAAAAAACAAATACCAATGAATCTTGGTACTCGAAAAGAAAAATGTATTATTAGACAGAAAAAATTATATAAAAACAACAATAAATTGTTGAAAGAAAAAGGTATTACCAGCAATAAAAAAAAATTAGTTGGCAATAAATGACCCACCGATGTTGATTTGCCATAAAAATAAAACAACCAACCAACAACAAAAAGAATTTTCTTAGCAGCATGAGTAGAAATTGATTCAATATAATCACTTCATGTCATGCTAGTAGAAAACATTAGTCCAAGAAAAGCGCAGAGTGTTGCTCTCTTAAAGATTAACCTTACTAGTACTGTCGCCAGGCTGAAGAGATTCTCTCCCCCTCAATAATGTTTATTTCTCATACTTTTTTTTCTCACGGATTCTTTCACAGTCATTGAACCCTTGTCTCTTAATGGACTCACTTCTTTAACCCGAAGAGAAACGATTACATTGAATCTATAGCTGCATTACATGCTAGGAATCTCGGGTCACTATGTTGGGCCAGAAAGTTTTTTCTCGTCAGAATACATCTTGCATATTTATAAATCTACCAGTCGTCTGTGCATTGAATACTGTTGCCATATCTGATCGGGTGCTCCTGTCATTCATCTTGAGGTTCTCTACAAAATCTAAAAGAGGATCTGCAATATAATCGATCCTGGCTTAGCATCTCGACTTCAATCACTTTCTCACAAGTATTTTAATAGCACCTTCTCTAATGAGTTTTTTTTCCCTGGCGCCACAAACAACATAGATTTAAGCGTTCTACTAGACTGGCATGTGACCCACACTTTTACCCCAGTAACAGCTAAATGCAATCGTTACTTCCACTCAACAGTTTTCTTTTCTCAGTGTAACCCCCTGCGCAATAATGGTGGTCTCACCTCGCTTGGAGTTAAATGATTAGAAAAAAAAACTGTGCGAGTTTTGTGAATAATATTTGTTCTTGTGACGCTTCCATCGTGTTCGAGTTTTATGTATCTAAGAACTCTCGGAAAGAAAAGATATTTGTGGAGTCAATTTTTTCGCCCTCTTAAAAAAATCAGTCAGTTAAGTGCCATACGTGATACAAGTTTGGGCGCCATGTCTCTTCCGATCCATGACTGACTGGGCAGAAGATTTTCCCGCATTAGGTTGCCATTACTTTCTGTGGTAGACTGATTGCCAACCAAGGCTATAGAACCCAATCTGTCCTGCTATTCAACCCTTAGCTGGAGGGAGACGTGACGGATTAATATCTTTCTCAAGGGAATTTGCGCGTAAGTGAATAAAACGATTTCACCTGGAATTCGAACGCGGCTCTCCGATTCTCATTCTAATCTTATATCCAATATTTACCCTTCTCCCCCATTTGATAGAGATGTGACACAAGGTCTTTTTTAACGTGGGGAACCTGAGCGCGTACGCCCAGGTACTGGTTAAAACATTACCTATCCAACGCGGTGGATATGTTCAAAACCGGTCTAAACTGGTCTTATTCGGTCTTAATTTGGTGACCCTAGCCCGAAGGCCGGGGTCAATATCCATTACACCACATCGCGATCCAAGGTAATTACCTGCCTGAAAAGCAAGAAAAAGCTTTTATTATACTTAAGTATTAAGCTTGATGAATGACATAACAGGCGTAGTAGCAATGCAACAATATGGTATAGACAAACGACGATGCAGGACCACAGCAACGGATTCACGGGGCATTGTCAGCCGACAATGGCGTAAACAAATTTCTTTAACATAAGATTTAAACAAGACGAGAATCGAACTAAATATTTGTAGAAAGTTTCTAATGATACGCCTCTGCTTTCAGTCGGCATCGGATATGACTCCAATATTTCTTTGAGTTGGAATGAAGCATAAATCAGAATATAGACAACCTGGTTGACGGAATCAGTAACTGGACCAATCAGGTGAGATAAATATTAGCGAATGTCAATATTTTTGTTACGGTCTTTTGCGCCAAAACTTATGTTACGTAAACGTCTAAAAACTATATAATGGTTAGATCGGAATATTTTACATGTCAATATTTGCCGGGTTATTTGACATGGAAATGAGAGTTATATATTTCTACGTTGTCAAACAGTGTTTTTACCATTTTCTTTTTTAAAATATAACTCTTCTCTTAACTGTTGAAAAATATTGAAAGAGTTACGTTAATCATTTTATTATTAATAGTAGTAATAATAGTATTTTTTATTTACTTGGCACGTACGTTAAACCCTTCCAAAACCTCATATGCTATGTACTGTTACATGTTGATCACGACGAAAGGCGGAAAAACATATCAGAGACTGTTTGGTTTCAGTAATGATAGAGCTGTTGATAACACTCATGTGGTTATTGTCTGAATCAGTGTAATGCAAAAAACTGTCAATTTAAAATGTTTCATTTGTACCCCCTTACTTCTTTAAATAATAATCTGCTTTCATCCATATGACTGCTACTGTAATATTTTCTTAAAGCTGTAAAGCTCAAATATTGAACGGCTTACGGTCATAGAGCGTTGAATCACCGGTTCCCGTACGATCAGCAAAGTTAAGCAACGTTGAAACAGGTCAATAGTTAAATGGGGATCACTTGGAAATACCAGGTTCTGTAAGCTTGAATGCGCCGATGGTGTAATGGATAATGTATCGGAATCGGTAATCGTAGAGCCGGGTTCCAATACGTATTGGGTCCGCTGTATTCACTTACACTTGGTCGGTGTATAAACCCAACTCTTCCCCATCCACCAGCTATAGGTTAATTAGTAAATTTGTATTACTAAATCATTCTTCTTCTTCTATGTGCCATGTTCCTTCAGGATGTAGGCGATCATAGCCTTCCACGTCTCCCTATCCCTGGTGGCCTTTAGCACGCTTTCACCCAAACCCCGCTCTGCCATCCACCTTCTCAGGTCCGTCAAATATGTTATCCGCTGCTTTCTCCTGTCTTTTTTCCCCTCTATCTGACCTGTGAGTATCAGATTCTCTAAGCCTTATTTCCTCATCACATATCCCAGAAACTTTAGCTATATTTTCCTGGTGCTCAATATCAATTTCCTTTTCGTTTCCCTGGTATCTTTAAAAATTCTTACAGTTTATTTTCTGGCTTTAAATAACCTGCAATGGGTTGATAAACCGTAAAAACAAATCATCAATCAAACAAAATTTAATGCTGCAATAAGAGAATTCCCATGGGCATTTTACAGTCGTGGAACAAGCAAGAAACTTATTTAAATTAAGAATTATGATTTATTGAAAATTAAAAAAACGTAAAATTTTCCTAGGTAAAACTAATTATTATTTTTTTAATCATATTATAATTATGCTTGTCCCTCTATTTGTGAGCTCGCATGACCGCTACGTCCTGCCAATACCTTATAAATAATGGATTTTTTTTTTTTTTTTTTTTTGACGACGTAGAAAGGGAGGAAATGTTGGTTTCAGTAAGAAAATAAAAAAGAAAAAAGGAAGATGTAAGTAAGGAAAGAGAATCAGATTTAGCTGGTATGAACAGATACTACACTTTTGTCTTAGTCAAATGGCCTAGAAGCGACTGCATTTTGTTACAGCCCCACCCAAGGTCAGTTTAATGTGTGGAGCCCTAGCGCGTGCACCCGAGTTAGGTTCAAAATCAGCCCAACCGCCGCATCCGTCGGTTGCGCTGTTATAGGTATTACTACCGACCCCTCTGCTTTTTAGTGCAATGAGCGAGATACAGCCACAGGCAGCTGTTTTCATCCGAAACCGGGCACCTCTTAGTAACATTTGCTTTAGAGAAGCGGTTAGTGAGTATGTTTCGTATATTATTACTTGAGTTCGATTCTCATTGGTCACATCACTAAAGTTCTGTTGCACACTTTCTTCTAGTGAGTGCAGAGCCAGGGATCGAACCACAGACCGTTGGATTTCAATTCAAAGCTCTCCCAGCTGGCTTCTTGCTACGCCTCTTCCTCTTCCTCCTCCACTTTCCTCCTTTTCACTGCTTCTCTCTGCTTCAGCTTCTCGCCAAGAAATTGACGCCACGAACTCCCCCGGTCAAATTGGTCGGTCGGTTTTATCTATCCATAATCCATTTCTCTACCCATAATCCATTTCCTCAGTCTATAAAAATTCTACTCGAGGGCCTCCTCTCTTTTTTCCTTTAGAATGAGCTGAAGGTGGATTATTAAGACAGCGGTGAGTATTATTATTATTATTTTTTTTTTTTCTATATGATGGCGGTGCTTCTTTCTTTGGAACAGATTACTGCCCTGCACGCCAGACACAAACGAACCCTCTTTTTTCCAGAGCCGCCGCTAGTCATCCTTTCATGTTCACACTCCCCCCTGGTCTCAAGACCACACATGTGGCAAGGCGGACGTGGCCGCTTGTTGCGGGCACTCCTACGAAGGGGGATTGTCTGGATTTCTTCATCTGAGCTCTCAGAAGTGGCATCGGAATTATCGGCAACAGCGTCGGGGTTCGCAGTCGGACCATCAGACTCGCGGGGCGTAGGTCGAATCCACAGTTCGTCATTGGATGATTCACCACTGCCGCTACTTGTCAACGAATTCGTATTCAGGTCGGGCCGAATGTCCCTCACATGGCGTGGAGTACCATCAACCAGCACGGCCTGCTCACTGACGATGCCGGTGATTCGTCCCCTTCGAAAACTGGTGGTGCACCGGCTATTGGGAGGCTTCACCCAGACGGTGTCCCCTAATTCATACGGCCCTCTTGTTCCCCGCCGATCAGGCAGACGCGCGTCAATGCCCTTGATGCGCACTCGGTAGCGATGGATCGCATTGGCGGGTGCGCTCACAGCAGTCACAGCATCCCTCGGTGTTGCATTATATCTATAGACCGCTTCTGCAATAGTGCACGCCTTCCTGGCCGCGGTCCTCTTCACGCTTCGGTGGCACCGCTCTGCTATGCCGTTGCCACTCGGCACATATGCACATCGGTGTCTGAGCCTGATCCCCCACTCGTCTACAAAACGCCTAAACTCTACGCTGCAGAAGGCAGTATCGTTGTCTGTGAGGATCTCTTCAGGCGGCACCCTTTCGTAAAATATGGATTCCAATTCACGGATGACACTGGAGGAGTCCTGTCGTGCCAACGGGCGCCAGATCGCAAACCTCGTCGGTCCGCAATCTATTAGTGTGAGGAAGTGCTGGCTGCCATAATGGGTTATGTCCATACCCAGTCGGCTCCAAGTCATGTCTGTTCCCAGCCGACCCCTCCGCCATCTCGCTGGAGCGGGGTCGATTTACTGGCATGTTTGGCATTCCTTGACCACCGCTCTCACTGCACTTTTTGACACTGACGGATTGGTCAATTGTACAAAATAGCATGTCCGTCTCACTCCGGGGTGCCCACTGATGTGGTGTATTTCCCTGATTTTGTCTGCCGCCTCAACAGAGGCAGCACATAGTAACGGTACTGGCCCAGCTTCTTTCTTCACGGCATCAATCCATCTCTGAGGCACCCGAGTGAGCCTATCAGCGAGGTTGCAGTTTGAGGTGACAAGTACCACATCCACAGACAGATTGTACTCTGTTACTAGCTTTCTTATGGTCTCCAACCTCCGTCTGATCAGCATCTCGCTGGCCGCCTTGGTGCGCACCCTGGCCTTACCTGTCAGTGTGTTCGATATCCAGTGGTACACGCACAGCGAATCTGTGTGTATGTGTAATTTCTTGACTTTCCACTGGAGTGCCAGGTTAATGCCTTTCGTCACCGCATCGAGCTCTGCCAGGTTGATGTGAGCAGCGTCATTCGTCGGTCGCAGCCAGCAGGCGTCCTCAATCGCAGCTCCGTTCTCCTCAAGCAGCACACCAATCGCCACAGAGCTCGCATCCACCCACACGCTCAATTCGTCTCCCTGCACACACCAGTCTCCCTTTGCGGGGTCATCCTGCTTTACCCTTGCGATGGTCTCCTTCACCATGCGAACCAACAGATCGTCCGTCGTTTCATCATCCCAGTCTTTGGTGACTGCGCTTGCCCTCCTTTTTATGGTGCCTGTTACTACACGAGTCCATCCACACACTGGTAGGTGCCCCACAAGTTTTCCACACAGGGAGAAGACCACTCGTCTCGTGAAGACTTCGGGTACTTCAGGAACTGCAGTTCCGCGCCCCCACTTCAAGGTCCCCTGCTCCTTTCGAACTTTCAGGCCCAAGACACGGGCGCCATCCTCCAAATGTTCCGGGTCCTTGCAAATCAGGCCAAACTCGGCCAGTTTGGTCCTTACGCGTGATGATGATACAACGTCTTCGTTCACGTATATGTCATCAAGGTACGTCGATGTCCCCTCTTTCATTGTTTCTTGCTGTGACAACACAGCGTTGACTATGGTCTTCATTATTTGGGGTGCCACGTTCAGCCCGAAGCCCAGTCTGGTAAGGCAGTACCTTCTGCCGGCAAACACCACCGTCTGAAACGGCCACATCGTTTCGCTGACCCGGACCTGCAGATACGCTTTTCTTAGATCCAGCAGGGACACATTGGAACCCTGCTGGCGCCATTCTCGTAGCTTGCTGGCGCAAACATCAGCATCTGCCGTAAATGCATCAACATGCGCATTTAGTTCGCGGTAGTCCATCACTGGCCTCACTTTTGCTTTGTTGTGCTGAGTAACCGCCATCAGCGGGATCAAACCTTTGGGAGGTCCAAGTTTCTCATAGGGGTAAGGAATTAACCAGCCATCCTTGATCCATTCACGAAGCTCCTCTTCGTATGCAGGCCTTATTTGGTCGGGCACATGGTACTCGGCTACTTCGTTCCGCAATTTTGCTGGCTCCTGATTTCCCGACCACTTCCATGAGGCGGTCCAAGCCTTCCAATTCGACACTAAAGTCTGGCTGGTCGATCCTCAGCGCTGCGCACACTGGGGTCCTCTCTTGAAACTGCACTGCCCCCGTCTGCTTTATGTGAACACCACCTAGGGCTCTGATGGCATCATAGCCTAGAAGCAGGTCAAAGTTCAGTGGTTTTTTGAGCGCTACTAGCGCCTCGACGTTGGCCGAGTTTCCTGTTCTTGTACGGATGTTTATCGCACCCACCCCGCAACATGTCCGCGATTCTCCACTGATGGTGGTTACCCTGACACCCTTCTCCTTCCAAGTGTGGCAGAGGTCTACGAACACTATGGTGCGGGAGCACCCGTAATCGAGGAGTGCTGAGCACAATGTCTCGTTGACATAGACCTGAATGATCGGAAGCGCCTCTAATTTCTGCTTTGGGGAAAGGTCGACGCCGGCACCTTGTCCCCGGCCCCGTTTCCCGCACAATCCCGGGCCATATGTCCGGTTTCATTACACCGGTAGCAGCGAACAGCTGTCGGTCGCCGTCTGCAGTTCCTTGCAATGTGGCCCTGGCCATCGCACCTATAACACACGACCCCACCACGCGGGCTAAGCCCCTGAGACGGTTTATCATCACTCGGTGTGGATTGTGCAGCGGCGATTACCGGATCTCTCAGCTCGGAATTATCCTTCATCACGGTTCTGGCTCGGTCCACCAGGTCATTAAGGGACAACGAGGTTATGTTTGAGCTCGCTCGCAGGAGCTGTTTTGCTCCGGTTGGGAGCCCCGCCAGAAATTTATATGCCAAGGCCCGCTCGGGCAGCCCACCGAACAACACCGTCAACTTCGTCAGCTCGGCCAAATATACGTCCACAGTTTCGCCAGGATGTAATTGTCTTGCCTCAGATTGCTCCCAGGCAGTGGCGGGGTCGATAGCAAACGCTTTGTATAGGGCTGCCTTGATCCTCTCATAATTCTGTTTTTCCTCAGCACTGAGCTGTTGATACACAGCGAAAGCCCCACCGGACAAACGCAGAGGAATCACATGTTCAATGCTTTTGACACCAGACAAGAGACAATGCAGTTCCACTTTTTCCACCCAGTCAAGTACTGGGGTCGAGCCACTGAACTCTTGAATCAATTTCAGGTCGAACCTGTCCCCCATTAGGCCGAAATAGCTTGTTGCACACTTTCTTCTAGTGAGTGCAGAGCCAGGGATCGAACCACAGACCGTTGGATTTCAATTCAAAGCTCTCCCAGCTGGCTTCTTGCTACGCCTCTTCCTCTTCCTCCTCCACTTTCCTCCTTCCACCTTTTCACTGCTTCTCTCTGCTTCAGCTTCTCGCCAAGAAATTGACGCCACGAACTGTATTTATTTTTGTAGTGAATACAAAAAATATGGCACAAGGCCGAAATTGGGGATGGGGAAGGCTGGTCATCATCTGTCCTAATTTAACTTAGCTATTCACTTTCGTCGACCCTGACACACTTATAATAATCCTTGCACCATAATACTACATTTTTACTTACCATTCTTACCACGTTCACCATAATACCTCGGCAGCTCTATGTTGTCCTACTTAACTCCCATATTTACAATATTCAGTGGAGGGCATGGGCAAAAAATAACAACATTAAAATATCCCCAATGGTTTTATACAATGAACAAAAAAAAAACGATATATACAAGAAACTAAATAAAATCGTATTAGTAATAAAAGCCCCCCACTACTCTAATATTGTGACAGCAAAATCACTTCCCCGGACGAAATATAATGCGCGGCTTTAGAAATATCATAATACCACTTATCCGATTGGCACTCACTCACACAATCACTCACACATTTAAACACCATAACAAAAACGAAAAGCACACTTGAAAAATAACGAAAGACGCCACGCATCCACCGGAGAACTAACATTGTTGAACACCTAAGGTGGGGAGGGTGGGGGATTAAACTAAAAGAAAACTGGGGCCAAAAGAAAAAGTGGGGCCAATGAGCAATCATAACCTAGCTAAGTTAACTTTAAAGAGGAAAACAGAAAATCAAATACTTCCTACTCTAAACTAACAGGGAAGGGGTGCACATATTGTGCCCAGCACACCCAATATCCTGATGCCTAACCAGCATCAAACAACCACTCCAGGTCAGCACCTTTCACTCGACAGAGACGCGCAAGACTCACCCACCTTTTGCCAAATTCAGATGGAGTGAGTCGTTTCCTTTCCGTCCTAATCTTGACCTTAAGCTGATGCTTAAAGTACAAGATCAGTTGGGAAGAGGTAAACTTCTCATCCCCATAGAATTCCTTCTGTCGCGACGTCCAAATCACGATTCGCATAACTCCTAGTAAGCAAAAGAGCACATAGTGCTCAGCCCTAGATAACGGAGGCACGACATTGCTACAAACAGAACTAGCCTCAAGGACAAAGAACTTTCCACGCCGCATACGAACCATGAGATCTTCAAGGAACTTACATAGCGGCGCAACAACACTGCAGTGGAAGAAGGCATGTTCGACGGATTCCGCCGACAGCCCACAACGCACGCAGGTTGATTTCGGTCTTAGGCCCGCTACATGAAGTTTCTTGCCTACCCAGAGAGCCTTTCGGATCATCAGCCAGGTGAGTGATGCCTCATCGTTAGTGAGGCATTTTAACCCAGGCGCCCAAGGCCATATGGAGCGAGCCTCCTGCTTCGTAAGCCCGAGCTCGCCAATCAGTTCATCTTGAACGGCCCCCCCTAACTAACACCCGATATAATGCCCTAAGAGACAACGCTTGGGCGTTGGAGAGGCCATCCGTAGCCCGCAAGAGAAACTGGAGAGCCAAACGACATTCTTTATAGAAGGAGCATTCGCCACGAGGAATACGGCGGGCCTCTTCCTCCGACAAATGCACACTTCTCAGGGATGGAAAGTTTTTATGGACGTCCTCTTTAACGAGGGCGCCGTTCTCATCCGCCAGCATACACATTCGATCCAGGAATCTAATGCGAAGCGTGTGTTGACGAATCTCAACGCTAGGCATGCCCAGACCGCCCTCAGATGGATGAAGGTAACAGATCTCGCGACGCACCTTGGGAGCCTTGCCTTCTCGCCAAAGGAAAGAGAACAAGAGCTGAATCAATCCCAAACGAACGGCACACGGGAGAGGAAGAACGGAGAGTCGGTAAAGGAGAATCGGGTAGATGTGCGAAGCACATACTTCCGCCCTCCCCTTTAAGGAAAGCTTCCTCCGAGTCCACAGACAAACTGCGCCCTCGGCCTTCTCTCGAACCTCCGACCAATTCATTTCCAACTGGAGATCAGGGCCGAAAAAGACGCCGAGAATCTTGATCGGCCCATCCGTCCAGAGGAAAGGTCCGGGAAGGGAAACTCACTTCCACGCACCCAATCGCAAGCCAACAGACTTATCGCGATTGATCTTGGCCCCTGTCACCGTCTCATAGCATCTGATTTCTTTGCTAACTTCGTCAATCTCGGCTTTGCTCGACACAAAAACCGAAACGTCGTCAGCATAGGCGGAGTACCTGGCCGAGGTGGTAGCACCAGGTAGGGAAATTCCGCGAAGGACCGGATTCGCCTTTAACTTGCGAAGGAAAGGCTCCAACGCAAGAACGTAAAGCAAAGGCGAAAGTGGACAACCTTGACGAATGGAGCGAGATAATGTGAAAGGCTTCGATCTTACCCCATTCACTTCCACCAGCGCACCGGGGGACTCATACAGCAGTCGGATCCAGGAGCGAAAGTACGGCCCGAAACCGGCGGCGGAAAGGACAGATTCCAAGAAGCGATGGTCAACCCTATCGAATGCCTTGGACTGATCCAAATTGATCAGCGCGGCTTCGGTGTCGGTTTTCTCGATGATCAGGCGTACCAAATGAAGGTTGTCCTGAATAGTCCTGCCCTTCACAGCACAAGTCTGCTCGGGGCCAATCAGACTAGAGAGGACAGCCTGCAAACGGCCGGCCAAGATCTTGGCAAAAATCTTTAAGTCAGTATTTAACATCGTTAAAGGCCGATAATTATCTATGCCACCCCCACCGCTCTTGCTCTTGCGAAGCAACTTGATTACACCCCTGGTGAAGCGTCGAGGTATAGACCCCTGCTTCATCCAGTTGTTATAAACAAGAGCCAGCAGAGGAACAAGAACGGACGACTGCCTCAAGTACAGTTCGTAGGGAAGACCATCCAATCCTGGAGTTTTGTCCCGGCCAACCAATTTCAGCGCATCCCAGATTTCCGACTCTGTTATGGGCCCCTCGCACCTAGCCGCTTCAGCCGCCGAGAGGCGGGGAAAGTCAGCCAAATAGGTGTCGAACTGAGCAGAGCTCAGACCGGGCTCCCTGGTGAAAAGATCCTGGAAGTAATCCCGAAAAGCTCCACATATACCCACGTCTGTAGTCACGGTACGACCATCCGGCAATGTGATGTCCTTGATATGCCGATTGGCTGCTTGTCTAGCTTCCTCTGCACGCAATTCTGCGGCCATATTCGTTGCCTCAGAAGACATTCTTTTTAACCTAGCCCTAACTACCAGAGCTTGATCCTTCTTGATAAGCAAGGAGGCCAGCTCGGCCCTAGCTAAGGCTACGTCCCCACTATTACGGGATTTAACTGCCCGATCAACTTTTTTCTCTAACGTCGATGCGCCGCTAAATTAGCTAAGTTGAGCCGACGACTATAGTCGGCAGCAAACGACCTAATTTTGGATTTAAGTGTGTCCCACCACTTATTCCCAACCACAGCCCCCGTCAGTTCCCGCTTTAGTGTTAGTAAAAGCTGGTGCTGGAAATCTTGGCTATCAAATAATGACGCGTTCAACTTCCAGTAGCCAGCCAACTTAACCTTAGGCTTATCTAAGTTTACACGAACCCGGACGAGCCTATGATCCGTGTAAACTATGGAATGGAAACTTGGACAACCTAAGAGCCCTACGTCGACTCTCCTAACTAGGACTCGGTCGAGGTAGCTTGCGCGTACCTTCGAATCCGAGCTGCCCCTATTAGTCCAAGTCCACACTACCTCCCGGGGGTGTTCATTTCGGTATTTATCGACAAGATCATTCCTGTCGATAAATTCCCGAAATGGTTTCACATCCGGGTTGTTAGTACCCGATCTTTCTCCTATACGATCTTTCTCAGGGTCAAGGACGGCATTCCAATCCCCCGCTAAAATTACCCGCCTCGATGTTCCAAAGAACGACTCGAGCTGCCGAAACAAAGCAGGACGCTCCCTATGGACATTGGGCGCATAAACCCCAATGAGCCGAAAAGACTTCTCCTTTATGGTAATATCCAGCACACAAATCCTGCCCGCTGGATCCGCGAAGACAAGCGTACACACCGCATCCAATGACTTGCTCACTAGCCAGGAGACACCTCTAGAACGACCATCAAAACATGCTGAATAGAGATCGTAATCCCTAGACAGTATGCTCTCATAGTCGCCAGCAAAAAACCGAGTCTCCTGCAAACAGCAAACATCCACCCCGAGGCGCTGGAGATCATGAAGGAGTCTCACCCTCCGAGACTCAGACCTCAGCCCCCGGGCATTCAGACTTGCTAACCAAAGAGCCATTGTGATCCGAGATTAGGGTTGAGTTTCTGGACAAAACATGGACGGGGAAAGGATGCCGACAGCCTCTCCCATAGATCCCTTGCCCATTTCTTTATCAATGGTGCCATCATGAGAGAGGCCACCAACATCCCAAGGAAATGTTAGTTTCATTGCCCTGTAAAGGGAGGGGTGAACTAAAATTGGGACCCGTCCTAAACAAACTTCTTTCAACTTTTGTAAGGATTCCTCCTCCATTGTTACTATAGGTGGGGACATTTTAATGGCTTTCCCTGCTTCCAGGAGCATGTCCCACACCTTTCCAGTACCTGTTCCAGTTCTTACAACCGTCAGCATCCTTTTTGCATGCGGAAAATTTCTGGGTTTCTCGATATCTTTTTCCTTGCACTTTTTCATGGCCAATAGGACCTTTAATTTGCTGATCCTATTGCCAAAGCTCCTGGCCCTATCTTCCTGGGCTGGAGAAACTCTGCAAATATTCTCCCCCATTAAGTAGGGTGCTCTTGTCGCCTTTTTCCGAGCCTCCCTATCCTCTGCTGTGGGGCTCCTTTGCCTCTTTGAAGGTGGTGGTAACAGCTTTTTGGGAGAGGGGCTGGGGGTTGGTTGTGATGGTATTCGGAATGGGCTGGGGTCTCTACTAAGAGGAGCAGATTTCCTTGGAGTGGGCTGTGAGGAGTGGGACTTTTTGGGGCTTTTCTTTTTTCCAGGAGAGGACGGGGCAGAGACAGAGGGACGTATTGGGTTCTTTGCGAGTTCCTCCTTTAGTTTTTGTAGTTTCTTCATGCCCTCGTAGCCTGGATCGTACGCTTTGCGCATCTCCTCAATTGAAGGTGCCGACCAGGCCGAGGCGTCGCCCTTCTTGCTGATAGAGGGAGTGGGGCTGTACGTGCCTTTAGTCCTGGGAGCATCAGGGGACTGAGGTCCCGCAGCTTGACGCTTCCCTCTGGTCCTGCGAACAACCTGCCATTCCCCCTTTTCCTTCTCCGATACTACACTTGTAGCAGGCGAAGGCTTTTCGGGGAATGAGGGCCGATGTTTTGACCCAACCGGGGGTACTACCACACCGGTCCTGGTTGCTGGCATGCCCACTACAGGCGGGACGGATTTTGTCACAGAAGCGGCCAGAGGGGTATTTTGGTCTTCAGGGGCCTGGCTTCCAGAGGCCTTCTTCTCTGGGCAGGAGGAGGAGAGGTGACCAATCTCTCCGCACCTCCAGCATTTCGGTTTGTGACCGGTAACTATCACCGGTAGTCTCAGGCCCCCAACGTCAAGACAGTTGGGGATGGTCTCGAAGGCTTTACCGCTCAACATAATCTCGAAAGACCATCCCCCGGTCAGGTCCTCGCAGGAGGCATCTACAATCTCACCGAATTGAGAAAAGTACGCCGCGAGATGCTCCCCGATGACCTGAGGAGGGACCTCGTACACTGCCACCTTGGTCCTACGCATGCCTAGGTATTCTGTTCTTATAATAAAATCTTTTGTTATATGATCCTTCGATACCATCTTTTGGCAATCTTCCGGCGTGGGCAGCAGCACGTCCCACGTGAAAAAGCCCGTGCCTTTACAATTCGTAAGGGCTTGACCCCCGTGGACTGCAGTGTCTTCAACACTGTGTCTTTTGTGGGGCGACAAATCTTGCGCGAACGCTTGTCGACCACAAAGACTGACACAATTCTTTTTTCAATTTTTCTTAATTCCTGGGGATCCTCCAAGAGTCCATCTTCTGTCACAAGATGAGCGTAACTCTTGGCTTTCTCCAGAAACTCCGTCAAATTGATCGGAACCTTTGGAGGGGACTTCCAGCCCAAGGGCGATTCCCCGGCCTCGGTATCTTTCGTTGGTCTTTATCATTTTTAGTCTCGTTATCCTTTTGGCCATTCTCGGCCACCACATTTTGGGTCGCTGTCTTATTCGTCTTACTTGAAGTCGGTAGAGGGGGAAAAGATTCCTCATTCTTTTGACCATTTTCGGCCACCATAATCTTGCTCTCGACTTTTTTAGTCTTCTCTTGTTGTTGATCCTTATTTTCCACAATTAGAGGGGGAAAAGACTCATCATTCTTTTCAGGTGGACCCTTCCAAGGAGGGTCAAACAAAAGTTTCTTTTTCACTGACCGACTTGAGTCGGCCATTTTTTAAAAATTAAGCAACTCAACGTCGCCAATATATTTTCCTCCGTAAATCCAATGAGAATAGGGAGGGGAGGGAAAAGCGGGAGAAATAGGGGGAATATATAAAAGAAAAATAAACAAATAAACGACGAATTTAACCACAGATATGACCGTAAAAATAAAATTAGCCTAATATGGCAAACAAAAAATAACAAAACAGCTTACAATTAAGAAAAAATTGCCTTTAGCGGCTAATTAACAATTTAAACAAAACAAAAGAAAATAGCCTTAAACGGCAAAACTAACCTCTTGAGAGGTTTCTCAAAGAAAACAAAAAGTCACCTAAAGGCGATAAACGTTAAGTGGCTTTACAAAATTTACAAAATAAACTTTACACGTTAAAGAAAAACAATACTCAAAAATAAAAAACGAAAGAGTCGCCTAAAAAGGCTACTAAAAGAAAATAATGGGAAGGTGTGGACAATAAACGTTAATAGGACTTTAAAAATTAAGTTTCTAACTATAC
Source organism: Ascarosepion bandense (assembly GCA_037127315.1). NCBI lineage: Eukaryota > Metazoa > Mollusca > Cephalopoda > Sepiida > Sepiidae > Ascarosepion > Ascarosepion bandense. The sequence continues at coordinate 1,398,109 of JBBBDQ010001549.1, forward strand.
AAATAAATAAATCAAACAAAAAGAGCGGAGAGTCGCCTAAAAGGCTACTTCCGTAAAAGTAATATGGGGAGGGGCTAGAAAAGAAAACGTTAAAGTGGGGAGAAAATCAGATAATATTCAGTTTACAAGTCGTGAGAAAATTACAAACTAAAAATAAAGTTTAAACAAAAATTAAATGTAGCACGTAAGGCAAAACTAAAAACTGTAAAATGAAAACAAAAATTAAGTCACACGGTCCGACCTAAACAAAAACAAAAATGGCGGCCAGAAAAAAATACGAAAATAAAGTAACAAAAAGCTAGAAAATAAAATGAATAGAACAAAACAAGGAAACGAAAAATTAAATAAAATTAAAAACTTAGCTATACAAAAAGTGTCTTTAACAGGAAAGCGGGTAAATCAGAAGGAGAAGGTAACTTTTGTCAGTATTCCGTCAAAGACTGGACTGAAAAAAGGACTCGACGCCACTCAAGAAATTGACGCCACGAACTCCCCCGGTCAAATTGGTCGGTCGGTTTTATCTATCCATAATCCATTTCTCTACCCATAATCCATTTCCTCAGTCTATAAAAATTCCACTCGAGGGCCTCCTCTCTTTTTTCCTTTAGAATGAGCTGAAGATGGATTATTAAGACAGCGGTGAGTATTATTATTATTTTCTATATGATGGCGGTGCTTCTTTCTTTGGAACAGATTACTGCCCTGCACGCCAGACACAAACGAACCCTCTTTTTTCCAGAGCCGCCGCTAGTCGCCCTTTCATGTTCACAAGTTCATACCTTTATAGTTTTATATACATTAGAAATTAGTAAACTGAAAATGACAGATTGATTAGCCTGAAGATGTCCTTTCGAAGAACAAAACGCGTAACGTACAAGATTTTGTTTTTATCATTTTAATTACCTACTGTGATGAGGACAACCATAGTTATCTCTCTGTCTCTCTCAAACTAATCGACTATAAAAGAAATGGTCAAATTTTACTTGCGGACAATAGTTAAATTGCGGTTAATAGAGCTTCACTATACCCTTAAACGTATGTCTGTTCTTTATTCACACCCACTGTACAAGTAAGATTGTATAACTCTATAAATCCACCATATTCTTTGGGACAGAGTTTGACATCATTAATAATGTCGAGTAATGTTAATTAACTTGTGTATCTTTGAGAAAAAAAAAACAATTTATGTAGCGGGTATTTTGCGTTGGCGACACGAAGCAAAGAATCTCAAGAATAGAAAAAAAATGCCCATTTGAAGTAAAAATGTACACGGATTTTATGTCGAAGTTTTCTCTTAGTTACTATTTGTAACAAAAAAGAAAACTTCGATGTATAAAGGCAAAAAATAATAATCAATTCCAAAATGCATCATTTTATTTTCATGAATATTCATAATTTCGTAACTGGCCAATCAGCTGCCGCTACAGAAATTTTTCTTCAATCTTGACTGAAAATATATTGACCTAATAACTACGTCAGAGTTTATTTCCGGAGAACTCCGTTGTCTAAATTTAAATAAACTCTTTAGTTGCCAATGAGTAACAAACTTCAATTATGTTATGAATGACGAAGATAAGTACAAGGGAAGGAGATTACAAAAATATTGCCATTAAGCCCGGATCAAAATTATGGATTACATATTAGGTATACACAAAACGTTCCGGCAAAAAATGGGTTTTCTATGCATTTAGTTACTTTTCTTTTTTTTTTTTCTTTTTTTTAATCTTTTCACCCACAGGCAAGGCAATAAAGACTCTAAGACTCAAAGGGTTACTAAATGTGAAAGAACATATATGAGAAAAAGAAAACATTGTTAAAAAGAAAACAATAACAGAAAAGGAACTGAAAAAGCAGACGATAACATTTAAAATTTTGAAAATCAAAGCTGACTGAAATTCCATAAAGGATTCCATAAACAAGAAATGCTCTAGAAGAAACTGTTAGCATAGAAATTAAGCGACATCAAGCAATTTTATCTATAAAATCATGAGACCTAACTACCACTCTAGCACTAAGATTAAATTCGTAAAGTCGCGGTGCAAAGTGGACAGCTCATAAGAATAATTACCATGGGAATATCTAAACCTATTTATAAATCGAAACTGTGTGTGTGTGTGTGTGTGTGTGTGTGTGTGTGTGTGTGTGTGTGTGTTTCAGTTACCTATAGACTCCGAAACGGCTGAACCGATTTTCTTGAAAAATTACACAGTTGTACTATAAGCGTCTGCGAGTGTTCTTAGCTAAGTTTTGTGTCGAGGTACCCCCGATAAATATCGAAAATCGATAATCGAAAAAATCGGGTTATAGAAGGAGTGGTCTGATTTTAATCAAATTTGATACACTCATGGTCAAAGACATAAGAAACGATATTCAGAAGTTTCAAGGTTGCAGTTCTTACAATAGTTCATAAAATTGATAATATATATATAAGGTAAGATGTTTGTGTGTGTGTCTGTTTATCTGTCTGTATGTCCTTTATAAAAATCCACAATTTTTAACCGATTCTCACTAAACTTCACAAATATTCTTTATGTTGAGTCTGAGCTCCAGGACCCTGGATTAATTTTAAAGCTTTCATTACACCCGAAGGAAGCTATATAACAATGATGGATAAGTAATGACTAAATCCGAGATGCGAAGTCAGAGCTGATAATATTGCAAACCCACCCTCCTGCACGTATATAAATCTGCCATCCGCCCGTGCATTGAATACTGCTGCCATATCTGGTCGGGTACTCCTGCTATCCACCTCGGGCTCCTTGAAAAAATCCAACGAAGAATCTGTAATTTGATCGACCCCGACTTAGCATCCGCCCGTACATTGAATACTGCTGCCATAACTGGTCGGGTGATCTTGATATCCACCTAGGGGTCCTTGACAAAATGCAACGGAGAATCTGTAATGTGATCGATCCCGACTTGGCAGCTCAGATACAGTCACTTTCTCACCGACGCAATGTGGCTTCCCTGTGTCTCTTCTACAAATACTTTCACGGCTTCTGCTCAGATTAACTTAGCTCTCTGGTGCCCCCTATATATGAATTTACTCGAGCCACAAGATTAGCAACTAGGTCCCACCCTTTTACTGTGAAACCAATAAAATATAAACGCAAATTCTACTCCGTCAGCTTCTTTTCTCGCACTTCTAGCCTGTGGAATTCCCTTCCGTTTACTTGCTTCCTCGACAGCTACAATCTCCAAGAATTTAAATGTAAAGTCAATAGTCATCTCCGATCTCACTGACTTGCATCCTCTCTCTGTTATGGTGAAACCCACCTATTCCTCAGATAATGAATTCTCCCTCCTATATTAATAAGAGTTAAAAGGAAGTTAACTGGAGAAGTTCTTGAGAAGTTCTTGGGAAGTTCTTACAAGTTCTAGAGAGTTCTTTAGAGTTCTATTGGAGTTCGGTTGATATTAGTCGGCAGTTAGCCGAATACTAAGGAGTCAGCTTTCAGTGGAAGATTACCAAGTTCCTAACATTTTGGGTACGTTAAGTCGATTAGCAACCGACATAGCACGATTATAACTTTCAGTGCGAAAACTACTCTACAACACTCTCATGCTCCTTTCTCCGTCCACTCCACTATCATCATTATTTTCATCCTTCTCTTACCCACTTCCTGACACCCCCTATAATTTGTCACTCTTTATCATCACTTTGCTTCTCTGTAACCCCCAGGAAACTGCCTTGCTTGGGGCCATATGATTATAAACAAAAAATCGATACTATTATAATTTGTGTATAAAATGGGGGATCAATTCTACATTACAATCAATATATGAACTGATCCTTCATTTTACAGCCAGGAAACTGCTTTGCTTGTGGCGATATGATTATAAAAAAAAATTCGATGCTATTATAATTTGGGTATAAAATGGGGGAGCAATTCTGCATTACAATCAATATATGAACTGATCCCTCATTTTATGGCCAGGAAACTGCCTTGCTTGGGGCAATATGATAAAAAAGATTTCATCAGGAATCTCTAAACAGATAAAGCAGACCAGATGTGACAACAATAGGCAATGCATGAACGAATAATAGACTTAAAATGCATAAAAATTGTAAAGTACGTCACGGTAAACCAACTATCCTTTGTCGCAGACAGTGTAATTAACCAAGGCAGAGCGCTGTTTAACCTTGCACATACCCGATACAAACATATGCAGGATTTATTTGATCATCAACATCCAAGGAATGACGACGAGAGATCAACACCGTCGTAATATAGGCCCATGAGCTTGCTTAGTGTCGTCAGTAAACAGCTTGAGGCTATGGAAAGCCTTTGAGAAGGTGTGACATATGGGTGGGGGTGCTACACAAACATCTTCACCTTTTGGGCTTTGAATTAATATTAGTATTAAAAAAAATAAAAAATAAAATAAATTTATAGTAACTACTCCAAAATTTGTTGATGCTAGAAAATATTGCTCCGTGAAAATAGTTCACGTCATTATCTTCCGGGGCTCATAGTATTTCAAGGGGACTCAAATTTATTCCCCAACACTTTTCCTTTCTTTCACTCAATTGCGTGATTCAAGAAGTCCGAATTCCTCTTCAGATTTCCTCTTGAATTACTTTTTAGATTTCTTTTATGTCTTCAGTTCTTCGTCGTGGAGTAATGGTTAACAAGCTTGTCTCGCTCAGAACCGATTACAACTAAGTAGTCAAATAGATCCTTACTCGGTACTCCCAACATACGGCCTTGTACCACATCTAAGCTACGAAAATCAGCTTTGGACACCTCAACGTGGTGCAATGATTAGCAAGCTTGTCTCGCTAGAACCTGTTAGAATTGAGTAGTGAGTTCAATCCTCACTGGGTACCCCATTCCTTCGGCCTTGTGTCACAACTAAACGGCGCTTAGAAAAACAATACTTGAGCACCTCGACATGTTGTAATAGTTAGCAAGCTTGTTTCGCTAGAACCTATTACAACTGCGTAGTGAGTTCAATCTTCACTGGGTGCCCCATACTTTTGGCCTTGTGCCACATGCAAGCGGCGCTTAGAAATTACTTGTTTTCTGTTCTTGGAATTTATCGGCCTCTCCAGTCAGGTTGAATTCGGCTCAATGTCATTTTTATGTGAGTATTCCAAGCCCGTTAGCTCGGCCAAAAATACCCCGTAGACAGTGACAACCCCGCATTCTGGGACTGCGTCGACCTTAGGTTAATCTTTGAAGAGTAGCTTAGATGCGCCATAAGGCCGTAAAGCATGGGGAACCAAGTGAAGATGGAACCTTCAGTTTAGTCGTAATTGGATGTAACGGGACAAACCGAGGTAGCTTTCTTTCTTTTATAGATACCTCTCATTCAGTTTTTCGCTATTTTTTTTTTCTCTCTATTTTTGCTTCTTCTCCTTTTCGCCTTTCCGTTTGCGACAATATGACGACTTTCTTTCTGCCTATCATCTTTTAAATTCCTTTCTTTGCTAAGATTATCTTTTTTCTCTTTCCCCCCCCCTCCCTCAGTCACTGCCTTGTTTTTGATTTTTAGATATTTGTTTGCAACATAGTGAAGTCAAGTTTAGTTTTCATTTTTTTTTCTTTTTTGTTTTTTTTTTCTTAATAAGTGATTTTCCACCCTCAACTTTAATGGACAAGAAAAATAAATCATCATCATCATCATCTTCTTCTTCTTCTTCTTCTTCTTCTTTTTCATTCTTTTTTCTTATCATTCTTCTTCTTTTTCTTGAAAAGAAGAAAAAGAATGAGAAGGAAGAAAAAGAATGAGAAGAAGAAGAAGAAGAAAAAGAAGAAAAAGAATGAGAAGAAGAAAAAGAAAAGAATGGGAAGAAGAAGAGTGAGAAGCAAAAGAAAAACAAGAAAAATGAAAAGAAGAAGAAGAAGGATAACAAGAAGCAGAATGACGAGAACGAGATGAAAATGACGAAGAATGAGAAAAAGAAAAAAAGAATGAAAAGAAGAATTATAAAAAAAATAAGAATTTCAAGATGAAGAGGATGAATGAGAAGAAAAAGAAAAATGAAAAGAAGAAGGAGAAAAATGAGAAGAACAAGAAGAAAAAGAATGAGAAGAAAAAGAAGATGAATGAGAAAAAGACGAATGACAAGAAGAAAAATGACAAGAAGATGAGGGTAGAAAAAGAAAAAAGAATGAAAAGAAGAATAAGAAAAAGAAGAAGAATGAGAAAAAGAATGAGAAAAAGAATGAGAAAAAGAATGAGAAGTAGAATTACAAGAAGAAGAAGAATGACAAGGAGGAAAAGAAGCCTTCTAGAGATTTCCGTCATCCCAATAAAAAAGAAAGATAAAAATACCAACTTAAATAAGTAGTTTTATTGAATAAACAATATCAACTCGTTTACAAAAAGAGGGTTGCTGCTGCTACTGCTACTGCTGCTTGCTAAATCACATGCCATGAAGTCGTTGAACTCCTACGAGCCACTTTGTCCTTCCAGCGCCCACGGTCTTGGCAGAGCGGCGGAACATCCTCCAGCGCCAGACTAATGAGCGCGATGTCCCGGCAGACGACTTCCTTCCAGCGGCTGCACGATCTGACGCGATAAATACCTCAATCATCCTGCTACGTTTCTACTTTTTCAAGAACCAGATCTGGCCAAAATTGTAGTAATGTTGCCATTTATGGCGGGAGCTGTTCAGCCATCACTTTGCAGGGTCGATGAGGTTCAAAAGCGTCTCTGCGTCCTTGTAGGTGATTAATTATTTTCCACTGGGCAACCTCTTCTCAAAGACGAGACGTCGCAAGCGTCTCACTGTTCTATCGCTACTTTTTGTTTTTTTTAATCATATCACCCCAAGCAAGGCGGTATCGCCACTGATGCGCAGGAGGGTACGTAATTGGAAAAGAAAAAAAAGAGTAAAAAGATTGGAAAAGAGGAAACCGAAACCACATCCTAAACAGGGAACAAGGGATGAGCCTCTTCATCTGTTCAATAGACATGGGTGGAGTGTGAACCGGGCGATAGTTAGATCTATCTACTCCAATTCTATTGTGAATGTTCAAATGACCTATAGTCTTTAGTTCCTATAGTCCTTATCTTCATGCCAGGCACATTACAGCGAACCACCCTCATTCTCTTCATATTACCCTGGTGAGATGCAAGCCACGTCTTTGGATTTGGTTCCACAAGGCAGCTTCTTCCCATAAACCGACTCCCAAGATGCTACTTCCCGATAACTCCATGTTAACTTACATGTCCATGTTTAGAGTTAACCGTTATCACACGCACATATCCACATAAGCTGTACCTCTTACTTTGAGGGACCGACTCCCAAGAGGATGCTTCCCCGATAACTCCAGTCTTAACTTGTCCATGTTTAGATTTAACCGTTATCATCCACACATATCTACATAAGTGGTGCTTCTTACTTTGTGGGCCCGGCATCCAAGTAGATCCTAGTGCTTCCTCGATCAATACAATCTTAACATTCTCAATTTGTGTTAGCCGTTATCTCCCCCACATATCCAGTTTCTTTTACTCTGTAACCAAGGCTAAGACACGCCATCGTACGCACATTCTAGCGAACATTCGTATTTCATTGGTGAGTTGTAATTTCCACTCGAACAGCTTCCCGAGAACCTCTGCTTTGTGGAACGAATTCTCAAGGGGATGTTTTCTTGATCACTACAATATTAACCAGTTCAACTCTAGGATTTGGCCGTTATCTTTCCCATATATCCAGTGCTTCTTACTCTTTAACCAAGACTAAAATCCACCATCATACGCACATTCTAGCGAACCACCCACATTCCCTTCGTATTTCATTGGTGAGATGTAATTTCCACTCGAACAGCTTCCCGCGAACCTCTTCTTTGTGGAACTGACTCTTAAGATGCTACTTCTTAATAACTCCAATCATAACCTGTCCATGTCTAGAGTTAACGTTATCATCTGCACATATTTCCATAAGCTGTGTCCCTTACTTTGTGGAACCGACTCCCAAGAGGATGCTTCCTCGATCACTACAATCTTAACCTGTTCAAGTCTAGGGTTAACACTTAGCTTCCACACATATCTGCATAAGCTGTACCTCTTAATCTGTAACCCTCTACCACGATTAGCCCCATGGGCTTCTACAGGGTGAACATTAATATCAAATAAAATGTCGTCGCTATTTTGCCAATAACGGATCGAACTGTCAGATGACTCTGATAATGTAGTCATCAGTTCGAGTCAGCGAACACGGAACTTAGCAATTCTGCAGAGGATGTTCGACTGGCCGGTCCTTCTGCGGAGTTTCTTATTGGACACAAGATCGAACCAGTGCCCTCTTTCCATAGTCCTAGAGGCTTGAAACTCGAAAACATGGACATGGGAGGCGAAGATCTTGCTGAAAGGTCTTATATTGGTAACATATATTAGCATAGTGGCGGTTTGTAAACTCGTAGCTTGATGCGTCGTTAGATGTCTCGAAGCCGCTATAGTGATCTCCAGAGATTTCTCCTGCAGCAGCCCACGTGTTCCGTTGATATCCGTGAGGAAATCGTCGGCGTTGGGAACTTCTGAGCTCAAGTATACAACGGACGTGACGAACTCCACTGGGTCACTGCCAAAGATGATGGAGGGTGAATTAGGGCCGTGCATCAGCGTGTTTCTCGACCAGCTGACGCTCAACCCAAGTCTTGTTGCCTCCTCGCTGAAATCCCGGAGTGCCTCCTCAAACCCGACCAGAGCAGCAGAACAACGTCATGTCATCGGCGTAGTCTATGTTGGTTAGGTCGTAGTCTCCGAGCTTAAAACCTGAGGGTTACTGTCAGTAAATAAAGAGATCCAAGGATCTACAAACGCAACGCTCAGATATTTACAACATTCAAATGAGAATATTACTTTTTAGTGTAAAGCAAGAGTTAGTCTTTAATCTATTTGCACATCAACAGCTCTGTGGCTCACACAGTAGTACTCTGTAACAAAATTATCTGGATATATCAAAGATTATGCAAATAAATAAGTTTTTAAAGAATTCCAAAGAATAATGAGCCTAATCGATCATTCATACGAATAGATACTTTGTGGAACCGACTCCCAAGAGAATGCTTCAACAACCACTAGGATCTTAACCTTTTCAACTCTAGTGTTAACCGTTATCTTTCTTTGATGTACAGATTTTATAATGGGTTTCCCGCTACCTCACGTTGAACCACCGGTTGCTGTACTATGGCCGAAGTTAAGCAACCTCAATCCCGGTCACTATTTAGATGGGTAACTGCTTGCGAATACCAGATGTTGTCAGCTCGGATGTACAGATTGTATAATGGGTTTAAGGCTACTTCACGTTGAACCACCGGTTGCCGTACTATCACCGAATTTAAGCAATGTCAATCCTGGTCAATACTTAGATGGGTAACCGCTTGCGAATATGAAATGTTGTAAGCTTGGATGTACAGATGATATAATGGGTTTAAGGCCACTTCACATTGAAACACCAGTTCCCGTACGATCACCGAAGTTAAGCAACGTCGAGTCTGGTCAGTACCTAGATGGGTAACCGCTTGGGAATATCAGGGGTTGTAAGATTGCCTAATGGGTTTACGGCCACTTCACGTTGAAACACCGGTTCTTATACGATCACCGAAGTTAAGTAACGTCGAGTCTGGTCAGTATTTAGATGGGTGACAGCTTGCAAATGCCAAGTGCTGTAAGCTTACATGGTGTAATGGCTAATGATTCGGAATTTTTAACCAGAGAGCCGAATTCCAATTCTCGTTGGGTTAGATTCACATACGCGCAAATACTCTTTGGTAAGGATAGGAAATCACTTCTCATTCCCTCGGCTACTGGTTAATTAGTAATACTTGTATAACTAAACCATTTTTATTTACATTGTTTACAGAGTTGTCTTCATTATTGTTGCCATATTCACGACGTTTCGGCCGTTGTTATTTCCAACCGTCTTCAGGTGATTGAAATTTTTTAACTGAACCCTTTATTTTGTTCACTTGATAGATTATTCTGGTTCCATGGATGTCTAAGTGATCTCCATTTAACACAACTCTTAGTTTTTTGTTCACTAACGACCGAAATGTCGTGGATATGGCAACGAAGATGAAAACAACCGAGCGAACAATGTAAATAGTGTAATTAATTACAATACCTCAACTCAGAAATATATATAGATCCTGAAGAAAAGAAGATCAGATCGTACAACGACCGAAATGTCGTGAATATAGCAACAAAGATGAGGACAACAGTTCGAATAATGTGAAAATTGTAAATAAGTGCAATACCGCATCACAGAAATATAGACAGATCCTGAAGAAGGCTGAAGAGTACAACAGCTGAAACGTCGTGAATATGGCAACAAGGATGAGGACAAGTCCGAATAATGTAATAGTGTAATCTAAGAAATATAGACAAACTAGCAGTATAGCCCGGCGTTGCTCAGGTATAATGAAAGTTTTAAAACTAATCCATGGTCCTGGAGCTCAGACTCAGCTTTAAAGAATATTTGTGTGACGTTTGGTGAGAATCAAATAAAAATTGTGGATTTGTATAAAGGACATACAGACAGATAAACAGACACACACACAAACATCTTGCCTTTTATACATATATATATATATATATATATATATATATATATATATATATATATATATATTATCGATTTTCTGCACTATTGTAAGAACTGCAACCTTGAAACTTCTGAATATCGTTTCTTATGTCTTTGTCTATGAGTATATCAAATTTGATGAAAATCGGATCACTCCTTTTATAACCCGATTTTTTCGATTATCGATTTTCGATATTTATCGGGGGTACCTCGACACAAAACCTAGCTACGAACACTCGCAGACGCTTATAGTACAACTGTGCAAATTTTCAAGAAAATCGGTTCAGCCATTTCGGAGTCTATAGGTAACAGGCACACAGACACACACAAAGTTCCATTTATAAATAAGTTTAGATAAATTTTTATTCTTGCAGCCTAAAAATAATTTTATCTTAAAGCACAAAATGCTCAGCCGTAGAAAACGAATCAATAAAAAAAACTCTACTTCGAGTGGATCTTGACACTTTTACGGGGTGAAAAATATTGCATAGAAAATGTGTGAATAGCTATAGAGACGGCAAAACTCAAAATCTCTTTCGAAAATCGATTCCACGTGGATTTGTTGCACTTCGTCGATATCCCGTAAATTTTGGCGCGTCACAGTATGAGTTGGTATATGGGTTTGTTTTTTGTTGCTTTTTTTTTAAATTTATGGTGACGGAGTTGGTTTGCGAGTTCACCATAAAACTGTCATCTATTAGAATTGACAAAAAGAAAAGAAAAAGATATTGCTTCAATCTCATTTAAAGGTTGATAAAGTGCACATATTTGCAGTTTCCTTTTTCCGCCACAAGAAATAGCCATTACAGCCGCACCAAATATTACCCGATTGATACGGCGAGCAAGCAAAGATATGGCATTTCGGCAGAAGACACCGACAACACGAAAAGAGGAAAGAAACGAAAAGTTAATCTGGTTAATGCGCTCGAAAATGGAGTTTCAGTGGGGAAAAATTTCTGAAGAGATTAATAAAGAAAAGAAAACCGATGCTTTCAGAAGAGAAAACTAATAACATCATCTTATTTTGACATCCAGGTTTTGTTGTTCATTTTTTTATTTATTTTTTATTTTTTTCCTCGGGGGTTGAATATGTCTGAAGTCTGTTTGCAAATCTTGTTTTTTGAAAAGTGTCTAGGTTTTAGGATTCTAAACTGATCACTCTTCACACAAGTGATAAATGGCCGCCTTTCGAGAGATCTCTGCTAGCAGGAACATTATTCTATTTCTCGTTATATAAGAAGCAGTTGTAAGAGGGGAAAATGATTTTCAGTTTAAAAACATATAGATAGATAGATAGATAGATAGATAGATAGATAGATAGATAGATAGATAGATAAAACCGAATAAGATAGATAGATAGATAGATAGATAGATAGATAGATGAAACCGAATGAAGATAGATAGATAGATAGATAGATAGATAGATAGATAGATAGATAGATGAAACCGAATAAGTTAGATAGATAGATAGATAGATAGATAGATAGATAGATAGATAGATAGATAGATGAAACCGATAGATAGATAGATAGATAGATAGATAGATAGATAGATAGATAGTTTGATAGATAGATGAAATGAAACCGAATAAGATAGATAGATAGATAGATAGATAGATAGATAGATGAAACCGAATAAGAAGATAGATAGATAGATAGATAGATAGATGAAACCGAATAAGATAGATAGATAGATAGATAGATAGATAGATAGATAGATAGATAGATAGATAGAAACACAACTAAATATATATACAGATGGATACATATGTACAGACTCAGATAGATAGATAGATAGATAGATAGATAGATAGATAGATAGATAGATAGATAGATAGATAGATGAAACCGAATAAGATAGATAGATAGATAGAAACACAACTAAATATATATACAGATGGATACATATGTACAGACTCAGATAGATAGATAGATAGATAGATAGATAGATAGATAGATAGATAGATAGAAACACAACTAAATATATATACAGATGGATACATATGTACAGACTCAGATAGATAGATAGATAGATAGATAGATAGATAGATAGATAGATAGATAGATGAAACCGAATAAGATAGATAGATAGATAGAAACACAACTAAATATATATACAGATGGATACATATGTACAGACTCAGATAGATAGATAGATAGATAGATAGATAGATAGATAGATAGATAGATAGAAACACAACTAAATATATATACAGATGGATACATATGTACAGACTCAGATAGATAGATAGATAGATAGATAGATAGATAGATAGATGAAACCGAATAAGTTAGATAGATAGATAGATAGATAGATGAAACCGAATAAGATAGATAGATAGATAGATAGATAGATAGATAGATAGATAGTTTGATAGATAGATGAAACCGAATAAGATAGATAGATAGATAGATAGATAGATAGATAGATAGATAGATAGATAGATAAAACCGAATAAGATAGATAGATAGATAGATAGATAGATAGATAGATGAAAGATAAGAAATAGATAGATAGATAGATAGATAGATAGATAGATAGATAGAAACACAACTAAATATATATACAGATGGATACATATGTACAGACTCAGATAGATAGATAGATAGATAGATAGATGAAACCGAATAAGATAGATAGATAGATAGAAACACAACTAAATATATATACAGATGGATACATATGTACAGACTCAGATAGATAGATAGATAGATAGATAGATAGATAGATAGATAGATAGATAGATAGATAGAAACACAACTAAATATATATACAGATGGATACATATGTACAGACTCAGATAGATAGATAGATAGATAGATAGATAGATAGATAGATAGATAGATAGATAGATAGAAAAGAAAGAAAAAGCGAAAGAAAGAAACAAACATTGTAGGTAGGTATTAAAGAAACTGTGATAGATAGATAGATAGATAGATAGATAGATAGATAGATAGATAGATCTATGACAAGATCGAATATATAGCTGCATCTACTGTTAGGAAGATTGGGTTACTATGTCGGGTTAGAAAGTATTTTTCGTCAGAATCCATCTTGCACATTTTATACACATAGTATTCGTCGGTGCATTGAATACTGTTGCCATATCTGGTCGGGTGCGCCTACTAATCAACTTGACGTTCTCGACAAAATCTAAAAGAGAACCTGCAATGTAATCGGTCGGCAGCTCGCCTTTAGTCACTGTCTTATTGACGGGATGTGGCTCCACAATGTCTTTTCTACAAATATTTTCACGGGTTCTCTTTGAAACTTCTTTCACTAGTGCCCAAAGAGTTTATCTCTTTAACTAAGCAGATTCATGCCGACTTCAAAGTTTCGTGAGGACACTGTTATGATGTTCTCAAAAACCCTTTGTATTTATCAACGCTCTATCTCCACCTCGATATCGAGCACTTTACGAGAGAAAAACCCGCTTGCCAAAATACATTCTATCAGTAAAAACACTGAAAAAACTACCTTGATGCTATCACAATTAAATAGTATATATATATATATATATATATATATATATATATATATATATAATCAAGCCTATATAACACAATTTTCAATTCATCCCAATCATTATATAGGCTTGATTAAAACCTCGTTTACACTGACGTTGCCAGATCATATATATATATATATATATATATATATATATATATATATATATATATATTAGGACCTTGAATAAGTTCTCGCTAATTTTTCCTGAAGAATAATGTTTTATATACAAAATTTAGTAAGAAATATGTCACTGAAAGTACTGTCCTTTGCTGTCCACTACTTTTTTCCCATCTATCTGGCAGCATTTGAATTTCACGTCGGAAAAACGAGACGTCTTTAGAGGCT
>JBBBDQ010001549.1:1415000-1442500 GCA_037127315.1 Ascarosepion bandense
TTTTTTATATTTTTATAGTTATTTTTCTTTCTATTTATCTTTCTTCTCTAACTTTCTTCCTTTTTCCCCTTCTCTTTATTTTCTTCATTTCCAGCTTTTTTAATATTTTATCATTCTGTCTATAGTTTTTTCTATCTTTCCTTCCTTGTGGCTTCAATTCTTTCTTCCTTTCTTACTTCCTAAATTTATTCTTATTTTCTATCTTTTTTATATTTCTTTCTCTATACATATTTGCATCTTTCATTCATTCTATCTTTCTTTCTTTTTTATCTATCTATCTATCTATCTATCTATCTATCTATCTATCTATCTATCTCATTCCGTTCATCTATCTATTTATCTATCTTATTACATTTGTATATATATATATATATATATATATATATATATATATATATATATAAAGTAAATTAACCTAGTGAGCCAACAAACCTACCAAGGTTTTACCTAAACGGGTGATCAGGGAAGGTTGGCGCCAACCTTTCCTGATGATGGGGCCAACCTTCTCTGATGATCCGTTTAGGTGAAATCTGGTTTGTTGGCTCACTAGGTTAATTTACTTATATATATATATAATTTGGTTCATATATTTATCTATCTTATTTAGTTCATCTATCTATGTATTTATCTCTCTATCTTTCTCTCTCTCAATATATATATATATATATATATTTCGTTCATCTATATATCTATCTATTTATCTGTGTGTGTGTGTGTGTGTGTGTGTGTGTGTGTGTGTCTGTCTGTCTGTTCCTATCTATCTATCTATCTATCTATCTGTCTATCTATCTATCTATCTATTCGATCATCTATCTTCATATCTTATTACGTTATTTTATTCATATATATATATATATATATATATATATATATATATCTTTTTCTTTTTTTCTTTCCCGTGTTTTCTTCAGTGATAGTCTTTCCGTATCCTTTCGTGTGTGTATGTTTTCTTTTTTTTTTTTTTTCACCCTCTTCACTAGGATCCTCTTACTTTCCCTCAGCTTTCATCTTCCCCGCTGCCATGTCTTTCCATTCAACCACCTCAACAGACCAATGGCTACCAGATCTGTGCTTTGCGGCGCTGAACATCTGACGATTTTGGTGCAGTTTTTGTACTGGCATGAAGCAACCGGCGAGGCATATGTCCAAATCTAAATGATGTCATTAAAGTTTGCTCTTCGCTGGACACAATCCAGTGCAACATTTCCAATTAGATGGCTTCGATCCAAGCTTTCACTAAAAACTTTTGTCACAAGCACTTTCTCTCTTTCCCTCCATCGCTTTTCTTCTTCGTTTTTTTTTATTCTCCTGCCTCTTCTTATTCCTTTTCCTTTTCCTTTTCCTTTTCCTTCTTCCTCTTCCTTTTCCTTTTCCTTTTCCTTTTCCTTCTTCCTCTTCCTTTATTTTGTTCTTTTTTCTCTTGTTATTCTTTCATTTCGCCGGCTGGTTTCTTTTTCTTTCTTTTCTGTTTCTTCTTCCTCTTTTGTTTCCTTTTTTCGCTCTTTCTTATTTCTCGTTTATTGCGCTTTCTTTTTGTTTCTTTTATTTTTCCTTCTTCCTCTTTTGTTTCCTTTTTCTCTGTTTTATTTCTTGTTTTATGCTTTCTCTTCTGTCTTTTCTTTTTCCTTTTTCCTCATTGCTTTCCTTTTTTCTTTCTACTTTCTTTTCTTCTTCTGCATTCTCTTCTTTCTTTTATTTTTCTAGTTTCTTTTTTCTTTCCTTTTTCTTTCTTTCTTTCTTTTCTCCTACTGCCTTCTCTTCTTTCTTTTTTCTCCTTCTTCCGCTTTTGTTTCTTTTTTCTCTCTTTCTTATTTCTCGTTTATTGCGACTTCTTTTTGTTTCTTTTATTTTTCCTTTTTCCTCTTTTGTTTCCTTTTTCTTTTTTCTTTTCTCCTGCTGCTTTCTGTTCTTTCTTTCCTCTCCTTTCTTTTTCTTTGTTTCCTTTTCTTTCTTTCCTTTTTTCTTTTTTCTGTTGCATTCTCTCTTTCTTTTCTTTTTTCTTCTTCCTCTTTTGTTTCTTTTTTCTCTCGTTCTTTTTATTTTTCTCCTCCTGATTTCTCTTTTTCATTTCTTTTTCTTTCTTCCTCTTTTGGTTCTTTTTTCTATCTTTCTTATTTCTCGCTTTCGCTGCTTTTTTCTTTCTTTTCTTTTTCCTTCTTCCTTTTTTGTTCGCTTTTCTCTTCTTCTTCTTTCTTTTCTCTTGCTGCTTTCTGTTCTTTCTTTTTCTTCTTTCTCTTTTGTTTCCTTTTCTCTCTTGCTTTTTTCTTTTCTTTTACCGCATTCTTTTCTTTTTCTTTTTTCTTTTTTCTTTCCTTTTTCTCTCTTTCTTTTCTTTATTTCATTTATTCTTCTTTCTCTTTCTAATCTTAGTTTTTCGGTTTTTAAAAATAATTGATAAACACTTTCCAAAAAGCCCAGAATTTTTTAAAAAATTTTCAATAGGAATACAATCAAACTGAGTTATAGCTGTACTAGTTATTTAGAAAATTACATAAAGAAACAAAACACCAGAAACCTAAATAACAACGTACAAAACATCATTAATAAGGAATGTAACTGCAGGGACAAAAAATAAATGCCCACTTCAAGGACTTTGTAATACAAATGGGGTTATTTACAAATCAAAAATACATGACTTAAAAGGTCTAAACAAAACATATTTAGGATCAACCAAAGACACTTTTAAGGCTAGATGGAATAACCATAAGTCTACATTTAAACTAGAAAACTTTGGAAATGTACAAATTGTCTAGCCACATGTGGAAATTGAAATTGAAATATGGAAAAGACCCCGATATAACGTGGAATATAATAAAAAAACAGCCAATCCTTACAACGGTGGTAAAATATGTAGACTGCGCCAGGAAGAAAAGTTGGCTATAAAGTTATTCCCAAACGAAGATAAATTACTAAATGAAAGAACAGAAATTATGACCAAGTGTAATCATACATACAAATACCTATTAGGATAATACAATCATGGATGAAAATGTTCTAAGACTTTTAAGTAACTTCTCCAAATTTTGAAAATTGCACATTCATAAAAGATCCCTGTTACATGCGTGTTTTTTTAAATGGTAGAATTGTTTATTGTAAATAGCCTGAAGACACCGAAAGGTAGAAACCTGGGTCACTTAATAACACGTTTTCAGATGAAAAATAAATATATATATATATATATATATAGTGCTACGAAAGCAGATGGATAGTAGTGGAATAGGCTTGTGTATCGGTTATATTATTATTATATGATATTTATTTCGAACAGGATGGGACTCCTTCACATTATCTGTGAGTATCTCGATGAAACATTTGCTGAGAAATGGATTGGCCTAAGTGGTCCAACTGATTAGCCAGTACGTTCATGTGACTTAACACAACGGACTTTTTTCTTTTGGGGAGTCCTCAAGAACAAAGTTTATCGTCGAAAACCAAGAGGTATAAACTAGTCTCGTTAAAATCAATAGACACATTCAAACCTCTAAACAAGGAATTCAATTAGCAAACCTCTTTATTCTATGAATCTTTTCCCTTAAAGACATGAGCGATTACGGCTTTCCACAAATTCTTCTTTGGAGGCCTTAGTAAAATTTGTACTTTTTGGCGTATCTTCTAATTTCTGTTCTGCCAACCATTTACACAAGTTCATTAGGTAGTTTATGCACTGCTTTCCTCGGTTCCACTTGCTTTCAATATGTCTTGTGTTTGTCAAATTTTCCAAGACCTCTCTCCTCATTATGTGCACCTGATATTTTAACCGTCTGTTTCTGATGTTAAGTACAAAAGCCCTTTTCGTATGTGTCTATATCTCTGAGATGAGATTGTATTTACACTATTTACACTATTTGGACTATTGTCTTCATCTTTATTTTTCTATTAGTACGACGTTTCGGCCGTTGTACGCTCCGGCCTTCTTCAGGAATTTCGAACCGAACCCTTTTTTACAATCACTGGGGTATATCTTTTGTTAGTCATGAGTTATTTCCCTCTAAGTTACTTGTTCACCACTGCTATAGCCTGGTATTGAACTCGCAACTCTTTCGGTCAAGTCACTGGAAGTAACCAACGTCTATATCAACTGGGCCATGTGTCTGAATTTCTGGGACTTATAAACCTAATGTTCAGTAACCATTTTTTTAGCACAGTTCATATTGCAATTTTTTGATTTTAATGGTTTTCTCTAGTATTTTTTACCAGAGCTCATATTGCAATTTTGAAACTAATGATTTTCTTTGACACTCCGTATTACTGGTTCCCATATTGTATTCATCACCATGCTTGGCTTAGGAGATTTTTGTAGCCTAGCATATGTGTTGATTCCTTAAGTTTACGTAGTTTCCAGTGGCGTTCTCTATCTAAAATTTCAACTACATTCCATAGGGGGCGATGATCCCCTTTCTCCCTCCATATGTGGTCAGCTACGCCTGATTTTCCTATCTATCCTCGTGTGAGAATAATACACCCCAGTGATTGTTCGAAATTCCTCGCACCTGAAAATATGAAAATATGTAAATAGTATAAATGTCCTTTTTCTCTCAAACTTCGTCGTTGTTATCGTTTTCAGTTCACGATATTCTCAGCATCCTTCTGTAGAACCCCATTTATGTTTCCTTAAGTCTTCTTTCCTCTGTGAGGAGATTGCCGAAAATTCATTGCTATATAGGAGGACTGATATTGCAGTTCAGCAATTCAATCCTCTTTGCATTCTGTCTAATAATTTTTCCTGTTTCTTAATACTTTGCTTAGATTTTGGAAGGCACCTTTCGCTATTCAAATGTGCCCTCGGATTTCGGTGTCGTATTTTCCGCTAGCTGTTGAGCACTTCTTAGATATTAAAGTGTTTGTATTTCCTGGATTTGACTATCGTGAGTTCAGTCCCTGCACCTGGTAGTACAGAATTAAACTAACTGTAAACAGGGCGAGCAGCAACTTTTCTTCTTCTTCTTCTTCTTCTTCTTCTTCTTCTTCTTCTTCTTCTTTAAGTGCTGTGTCTTTTCAGGACGTAGGCGATTATGGATTTTTACTTTCACCTGTTCCTTGTCGCTCTTAACAACATTTTTCCATCTGGTTTCTCTCCCAAATTCCGCTCTGCCATCCACTTGCTCAAGTCTATCAAGTATGTCCCGTGTTGCTTTCGCCCGTTTCTCTTTCTATTTATCCATCCTGTGAGTATCAGATTCTCTAAGCTCTCCTTCCTCATTATGTGTCCCAAAAATATCATCTGTCTTTTCCAAGTATAAGTTTCCTTTTTGTTTGCATCCTCTTCAAAACTTCGTTGTTACTCACATGTTCGGTTCATGATATCCTCAGCATCCTTCTGTAGAACTACACTTTTAATGCTTCGAGTTTTTCCTTCATCTTTGAGGAAACTGTCCAGCCTTCACTGCCATATAGAATAACAGATATTACAGTCCAGCACTTTTTTCTTTCCAATGAAATCTTCCTATCTCTCAGTTCTCTGCTTTGCTTTTGAAATGTGTCCTTGACCATACCAAAGCAAATTCGGGTCAAGCTTTTCATCTATCGAGTACTACTTTCACGGCTTGTGCTCCGATGAACTTAGCTCACTGGTACCCCCTATATATGAATTTCCTCGAGCCACAAGATTAGCAACTAGATCCCACCCTTTATTGTGAAGCCAATAAATTGTAAACGCAAATTCTACTCTGTCAGCTTCTTTTCTCGCACTTCCCGCTTGTGGAATTTCCTTCCGCATACTTGCTTTCCCGACAGCTATAATCTCCAAGAATTTAAATATAAAGTCAATAGTCATACTAACTTACATCCTCTTTCTCATGCTTTTTTCTTCATCCACCCCACTCTCATCAGTATTCTCTTCCTTCTCCTACTCTCTTCCTGACATCCCCTGCAACCTCTCACTCTTTCTCATAACATTCCTCCTATGTAACTCCTTGCACAACAGTGGCAGTAAAAAGCCTTGCTTGGGGCGAGATGATTATAAAAACAAAACTATAACAAGAACAAAAGAGAGAAAGAAAAAAAAGAATATTTTTAAAGAGTGTTAGGAAGAGAAAACAGTCATAGTAAATACAAAAAAAAAATGAAAGGAATAACAAAATAGAAAAGGCCAAAATGGAAGTTGTATCAAAAAAGAAAATATTTAAGCATTAACAAGTAGAATATATATATATATAATCATCTGCAGGCAAGCCTGTTTTGCTGTATCACAGCTGTTTAGTGCGCAGATCGGAAGGAGCAAAATGGCTAAAATTCGAGCTTGGAAACGCTTCCAAACAATGTAATATTGGCAATGTTCGACTTACTTTCCACTTCCTAATCGTAATTCGTAACCCTTCACTCTGGGTCACACCCCTAATTTACAAATATAATTGGTTGCGTAAACTTTTTTTTATTGAAAACCGAGAAACTCCAGCTTTGCCCTAAATCCGGCAGATCGATACCAGGGAATAAGAGAGTTACAATTTTTTATTATGCATTGTCTTAAGCACATACACACACGCGTGCGCACACACACACACACACACACACACGCACAAACACACACACACACACACACACACACACACACACATATATATATATATATATATATATATAGCATAATGATAATCCACGTATATTGTCTTAATATGTATAGGAAAAACTACTAAAAAGTTGTAAGTTAAAAATGTATTTTTTGACAGTATATATATATATATATATATATATATATATATATATATATATATATATATATATTTGATATTTCAGACCGGCCTCCGCCTTTCATCAGAAACAAATGATTTTAAAATTTAAACTAGAAGCGTCCGTCGCGAGAAGCGTCCGTCGCGTGATGCAGAAAGCAATAGAGTTTGAATATTTTTAAACGTAAATCTAACTGTAATAATACTTTTAAATGTTGTTTTAAAGAAAATGTTTTAAGTGTATCTAAAAAATGTTTAACTATTGAAATATTTATAAAGATTCAAAATACCTAAGTCCCTGTTTAACCCTAGAATATATGTATTACTTTTATATATATATATATATATATATATATTGTAATTTTGTTATTACAATGGTTTATAAAAGCATAATATCACTACATAAAAATTTTCATGTTTCAGAACAAAACTGTTCCCCTTCAGGTGATATGTTAAAATAAATGGTAAAAACGATTTATTTGTGAAAATATAAGATGAATTCATGGTTATTTAGAAAGGTAGGGAGTGGTAGGTGGAGGACATCCATTTAGGTGTGTCAAAATTGGTCAATCAAAATTAAGAATTATGTAAGCATGGAAATTTAATATTTAGGTTAGGAAAGGGAGCAGGATAGCTTAGATCTAGGCATGTCACTTTTAATTTTGTCTAGGTAAGATACATAGTGGGACCTTAGATTTTTTTTAAATGGGTAAATCTAAGCCATCCTACCCCTTATATATAAATGTAGGTTGCCAAAAATCTTTTATTGGTACAATTTTGGTTTTAGTGTTTCGATGCTTCATTATGACTCTTGACCCGATCGCTTACAATTGTCATAAAATATCTATTTTCCCATCACAAGTCATCATTGTACATACGATCAAAATGTATTTCTCAAAATGAGCGGCTAAAACGGAATAGTTGAAAATGGTTTTAATTTGTTTAATAAAGTAAAGAATATGTAGTTTAAATAAGATTTGTTGATTATCGAGAAACAACTGCATCTGTCTAATTCTAAGTAAAACTGTCATTTTTTTATTTTCCTTAAATATTCCCATTTTCTTTAAAACTTCTTCGTTGCTAACATGTTGCTAACATTTTCAGTCTATGGCATTCGCATCATCCTTCTGTAGAACCTCATAAATTAAAAGTTGTTCATCATCATCATCATCATCATTATCATCATCATCACCAACATTAGTCCCATGACCAGGTGTGGCCGTAGGGTCAATCCGCAACTAAACAACTATTGTATAACCTGGCTCTCTGCAAACAACGATCATCTTGTCCGACAGACAACAGACACGAGCATATATAAAAATATAAACTTATATTTTTATTCTTCGTCGGTGGCGGTTGTGTGGAGGGGTGTATGGCCAGGGAGAATCAAGCACATACGAGAGAGTTGTTGGGAGTTGTTGGAAGTTGTTGGGAGTTGTTAAGCAGAGAAGAGAGAAGACTCGTCTTCTCTCTTCTCTGCGTTCTCCCTGTGTTCTCTCGGTGTTCTGATTTTGGCCAAAAAATCACAAACTTATACAACCTGAAATTTCCACGCATTTTTGTCTTTTCGCGTTTTCGCTTAATTGTGTCATCTATGGTCAGGCTCAACTGTCAGTCATCTTCGCCGACTATTGACTTTCAAGCCGGCTACCTTTGATGTTAGTCACACTTTTGTTGGTAACTGCTTGTATTTTTTGCCTTTGATGTCAATCACATTTCTGTCGGGTCACAGAAATATATTACACACCTTACTAGCTCTCACAATATGTCTCTGTTAATCTGACATTTCTGAGTTGAAAGTTAAGAGCTATCCATTCATACGTGGGGTGTCTTAGGCAAGTAGACTTTGAGAAGTTCATCTCTCACCAGGTAAACAGCTGTCCAGTATTTCTTAAATTTAAAAATGTTTATGCTTGAACTTTGGCTCCTTTAAAAATCAGATTTCGAAAGGTAATACTTATAATCCAACTTATCGCGTTTTTATTTATTTATTTATTTCAGGTTTCATGGTTTCGGGTGGTCTGCTGTCTTTAACGTTATTATGGCGACCAGATGAAGCTGGAATGACAATCGTGTTTGCTTACATGAGTGGCTGGGGAGTAGTGGATGGTATCTGGCAAGCCCAGATTACAGGTAAGTTTTAACTGAACATTACAGAATCGATTCTGATCAATTTTAAACTCAAGCATGATGACCCCTTTTTTAATTATAATTTCTTAGTCCCCAAGACAGATCTTTTAAACCATTAGGTTAGAAAAATAATGTCAAATTTCAGAATCAGTTCTATTCTTTCTTCTTCTATGTGCCGTGTCCCTTCTGAACGTAGGCGATCATGGCCCTCCATATCTCCCTATTCCTAGTGGCTCTTAGCACGCTTTCTTCTGTTACCCCAACGAAACCTCGCTCTGCAATCCACTTGCTCAAGCCCGTCAACTACGTTACGTGCTGCTTTCCTCTGTCTTTCTTTCCCTCTTTCTGGCCTGTGAGTATTAGATTTTCCAAGCCTTCTTTCCTTATTACATGTCCCTGGAACTTTAGCTGACTTTTCTTGATGTTAAGTATTAGTTTTCTTTTTGTTTCCATCCTCCCCAAAACCTCATCATTGCTCACGTGCTCGGTCCATGCTATCCTCAGCATCATTCTGTAGAACCACATTTCGGTTGCTTCAAGTCTCTCCTTCATCTTTGTTCAGCATTTAATGCCATATTGAAGAACAGACATCACATAGCAATCCCATACTCTCTTCTTTGTTTCTAGTAAAACTTTCCTGACTCTCAACACTTTACTCAGCTTCTGGAATGCATCTTTGGCCATGATAATTCGCCTTTGGATCTCAGTGTTGCACTTTCGGTCTTCTGTTAGAACACTTCCCAGGTATTTGAATTTCTACACTTGCTTTATTTTAGTATCCCCCGCCCGTAATTGGCATTTTGGGCTCCTCTTTTTACCGATGACCATGCATTCTATTTCTTACATGTAGTTAAAAATCATTTGTATATGGAGAACGTGGAAACGAAATACGAAGGACAGATTGGAAACAAAAGCTCGAAATGGAACGCACTAAGGGTAGCTCTATTGACATCACCCCAAAGCAAAACGACATCATCCCAAAGCGAACGATATCATCATACTAAATCAACAAGCACCTCGGAAGAAAAAGGAGTGGATCACTGAAGTGATTCTTAACCTAATGCAAAAAGAGACAGAAAACGATGCTAAGATATGGAACGGAATACAATAAACTACACAAGGAAATGAGGAGTAACTGCAGACAGACTAAATAAAGGTGACTCAACAACAAATGCACCGAAGTAGAGAGACTGAGAACGCTAAATAATGGTGATATGCATACAAAATAAAAGAACCAACAGAACAAAAGACCTACTCGGCATCAGAATGTATAAAAGTAAGTCACGGTACACTCATACTAGAAAAAGAAAAATACTTCAGAGATGGAAAGAGTATATTGGTGATCTCTTCCACGACTAGAGAGAGCACTAACAATACACAAAAATTCGGATGGACCAGAAATATTAAAAACCTCAGTTGAATCGGCAATGGCCAAATTGAACAGAAACAAAGCAGCAGGACCCGACGGGATTATAATAAAGATATTGATGTCCTTAAAAGGCTTTGGCGTAGGCAGGCTCAAAGAAAAACAGCGGCAAGCAGATCAATTTTTATAGCACTACCTAAGAGGCCAGGTGAAAAAGAATGTGAACTCCACCGAACCATCTGCTTAATGAGCCAAATGACAATACTTATCACGCGGATTCTGATGAACAAAGCGAGCAGCAGAATCGACCCAGAGATAGGACAAGAACAGTGTGGATTCGTTAAAGATACTGGAATAAGGAATGCGATATTCAGGCTCAGAATGCTATCTGAAAGAGTTACACAAATGCAGAAGGAACTTTATCTGTGCTTTATAGACTACGCAAAGGCGTTTGACAAAGAACGCTAAAAAGACATGCTTGAGAGATGCTTGACATCCTCGACATTTTCGGAAAAGACGTTAGAATAATCAAGAAACTTTATTGGCAGCAAACCGCTTGCATATAGATAGGAAGTGAAATCAGCAGGTATA
This sequence comes from Ascarosepion bandense, assembly GCA_037127315.1. Classification (NCBI taxonomy): domain Eukaryota; kingdom Metazoa; phylum Mollusca; class Cephalopoda; order Sepiida; family Sepiidae; genus Ascarosepion; species Ascarosepion bandense. Next base: position 1,425,753 of record JBBBDQ010001549.1, read on the forward strand.
TAAACATAAAAAGGTTCATAAGACAAGGATTTGTTTTCTCGCCGGATATATTCAACCTAAACAGCAAACAGTTCTAAGAGAAATAAAAATCCTTGCCAGGCGACCCAATCTCAACAATTTAAGATACGCTGACTACACGGTCCTGATAGCAGACACGGAAATGAAAATGCAGGACCTCCTAAAAAAAGTAGCAAAAGAAAGCGAGAAGAAAAGACTGAGCATAAACTTCAAGAAAACTAAATGTACAGTTATCAACAAAACTAAATGTATAGTCATCAGCAAAACTAAATGTATAGTCATCAGCAATCAGCAAAACTAAATGTATAGTCATCAGCAAAACTAAATGTATAGTCATCAGCAAAACTAAATGTATAGTCATCAGCAAAACTAAATGTATAGTCATCAGCAATCAGCAAAACTAAATGTATAGTCATCAGCAAAACTAAATGTATAGTCATCAGCAATCAGCAAAACTAAATGTATAGTCATCAGCAAAACTAAATGTATAGTCATCAGCAATCAGCAAAACTAAATGTATAGTCATCAGCAAAACTAAATGTATAATCATCAGCAAAAAGAAGACCCAAAAATGCCAACAACAAATCAGGGAAACTAAAATAAAGCAAGTAAAGAAATTTAAATACCTGAGAAACGTTTTGACAGAACGGAAAGTGCGACATGGAAATCCAAGGAAGCATTTCAAAAGCTAATCACAATACTGAAAGGAACATTTCATTAGAGACAAAGAAAAGAGGGCTGGATTGCTATGTGATATCTGTCCTGTTGAATGAAAGTAAATGTTGGACGATCTCATCAAGGATCGAGAGGCTTAAGGCAGCAGAAATGTGGTTTTACAGAAGGATGCTGGAAATACCATGGACTGTGCCCGTGAGCAAGAATGCAAACGAGAAGATACTTAAAATCAGGAAGAGGCAGATGAATTCCTGAGACACGTAATGAGGAAGGAGGGCCTAGAGAATTTAATACTCACAGGACGGATAGAAGAAAAGAGAGACAGGGGAAAGCAGCGCGAGACATATTTGATAGGCCTAAGCAAATGGATGGCGGAGCGGGGTTTGGGAGAGATACTATGAGAAAAAATATTGAGAGCGACAAGAGACAGAATCAAGTGGAAGTCCATGATCGCCTATGTCCTGAAGGGACACGGCACATGAAGAAGAATTGTTCTGATGAACTTCTCTCTGTGGTACCTAAACTTTATGAATTTTAGCGCAGTACTAGATTGGTGGCAAATGTTTGAAATGTCGAGATTTAACCGTAAGTTCTATGTTAATAGTTTCCTCTACCACACTTCTCTCTTTCGGATTCTCGCTTCCTAATCAACTTTGATCCTCAAAAATTTAAATATAATGTCAATCGTTATCGTCTGTCGTCTAAATAACTTTTCTTTTATTGTCCTCTTTCCTTAATAGTATTTTCTCATATTCTCTAACACTCAGTAACCCTCTTGCATCTTAGTGGTTTTATTGCCTTGCTTTTAAAAATCGGTAATAATGTTTCACGTGCATTTGACTTCTTAAATAAACGTTAGCATAATTTTTGGCGTTCCTAATTCAAGAAAAAACGGTGCCTCTATTCCAAGTTCCAAAAAATTAACGGATTCTAAGTCTGACAAGAAAACCGTAAATATTACACACATACATAGATACATACATACATTTTTAATACAACACTTTTTTCTTTTTCTTTTTCTTTTTTCTTTTTTTTTTTTTTCATTGCATCGTCTTCTCCCATTAATTCACCATTTTGAAACTACAACCGGCCCGAGGGCTTACTGGAAGACGTTTTCAATTTAAAACTTTTAAGTAATTAGCACTGCTGTCTTCATCATATCAGTTATTCTTGATTTTTGTGGGGAATTTTTACACCATTTGCTGTTTTCGGTGGTGACATTTTTTTGGTAAGTTAATTAAATCTGCGGGTTTTACTCGCAGTGTGTGAAATCTCGTTCTTTCCAAACAAATTCGTTCGAATGATCGTTAACAAAGGATAAATTGATAGCATGCATTGGCAAAAAGATGGTGTGAAAGACAGTTAGGCTACAATCAAATGTAAACGAATCGTTCTATTGATACATATTGGGAGAAAGGAAAATGAGCTTTTAGTTTGTTTGTTTGTTTTTGAGGCTTAACGACCTATCAATCCTTATGGGATCATTTTAAGGTCATAACCAGTGATTGTTGGGTAAGGTTATTTTATTTTTACAACGTTTTTCTTTTCACGATTCATTGGGATTTGTTTTTTAAGAGCAGGATCCCCAAGTCCTACCCCTGTTATTTAACCCATAACTGGAGGGAATGGATGGATTAATACCTTTCCGTGAATGCAGGGGATTCAACTGGAATTCGAACTCGGCTCACCGATTTCTCTTTCCGAGTCGATATCCACTGCACCACAACGCACATCCGTCACTACAAGCTTACAGCACCTGGTATTCCCAAGCGGCCACCCATCTAAGTACTGACCAGGCTCAACATTGCTTAACTTCGGTGATCGAGCGAGAACCGGTGTATTCAACGTGATAGGACGTAAGCCGAGCTTTTAGACCAACTGGGTGGATTGAATTGTTGATTTTGCGACATATCAACTCTAGTGGGGTTATATTTTTACCGAAATCTGTCTTTTGGCATTATATCAGACTAAATATTGATCCTTTATACCTGAGACTATAGATGAATATTGGATTTTTATACATGAGTTTATACAAGAATATTGGTCTTTTATACATGGTTGCCGACCAAGGCTTTAGAACCCAATTTGTCCTGTTATTTAACCCATAACTGGAAGGAATAGACGGATTAATACCTTTCCCAAGGGTATTTGCGCGTGAATTCATTGCATTCACTTACGCGGCAACCAGTCTACCGCAGATAGCAATGGCAACCTACTGCGGGATAATCTTCTGTCCAGTCAGTCATGTATCTTTCGAGACATGATCACCCAAGCGTGTATCACGTATGGCACTTAACTGATTGATACATGAGTCTATAGATGAGTATTGGCTTTTATACATGATTTTATACATTTATACATGAGTTTATGAGTAAATAGTTTAGGATATGCAAGTGGTGTAATGATATCAGCTCGTGATGAGTAAATGGAGAGCTGTGTTCAAATTACAGTCATTTCATTGCATTTACTTAATCCCAAACACTCTTGGAAAACTAAAGGATCTTTTCCAGCAGCTATATGTGTTAAATAATAGAACTCGAATCCAAAAAAAGCATTTCTACACTACAATATTCGCTAATGCAATATTCGCTCACTCAAAAGAAGAATTATTCAAAAGTATATTTTGACTTTAAATAACGCACAAATTTTGAAAAGCCGTAAAAAATAAAAACGCATACTCCCATCATTTTTTGATAGTAAAGGAGTAAATCAATGAAAATATACGTAATCTTTTTCTATTTCCCTAAAGCAGATGTTAAAAATATGAGAGTGTTATCGCCTCATCTAGTCTTTTTTCTTTCTTTTTCTCATTGAAGCCAAATAATGTCTCAGATATATCTTTTCCGTCTCTCCTCGTGATCAATATAGAATTGTCCATTTTATGAGGTATTGGTAAGGCTTAACGTATGTTTTATGGGGTATTGGTTGTGGGTAATGTACACTCTTGTGCAAATTAATTGATATAAAACGGATAATATCCTCCTGGGATCTTGCACACTTTCCCTGAGCACGTATACGTCGTCTCTTGGCGTTATTTTTCTCTTCCGACCGCATTTCTTTACGTTTTAAACTGATGGATCCAGTTTGTTTCTTCGCCTTGATGACACGACTGACAGTTGAAAAGCTGACACCAACAATATCCGAGATCTCTCTGGAAGGCTTGCCAGTGTGTTCGTGCAGCGTTAAAACTTTCGTACGCTTCCTTGGAGGAACGTCCATCGCAGACAATGGCCGTACGACAACTAATCGATAGTCGAGACAATAGTCTGGGCGTGATAAAAATCTCATGCAATCACGGATGACGCAATATTTTTCAAAGACAAACCAATTTCATCATACACCCCGAAAATAGATTCATATTACTGCACACCACTGCAAATAGCCTAATCTGAGGATTAGTTCTAATCTGTGTGTTTGTGCACTCAGGAAAAGGAGAGTGTGCGCTCTCGTGAGACCTACAGGAAGAGGCAAAGTGTGTGCGTATGACAGAGTGTGTATACATGTCTGTTTAAAGAGAAAGAAAGAAAGAGAATGTGTGTCCGAGAAAGAAATTCAGGGAGCTCATGAGAAAGAGAAACCGAGAGAGTGAGAGAGAGATGGCATGCTTGTGGGCGAGAAAGAAGGACTATGCCTGCGTGAGACGGGCTCACAGACGTGATTTCAGTAAGAGGTAAGTTTCTGCAGGGTAGATTTGTTAGCCGAACCGGTTTGAATTCCGAATTAGACTTCATCTATACTAGTGATTTTCTACGCGCAGCTTAGATATGGCACAAGGCCGAATATATGGGGCAACAAGTGAGGATCGAGACAAGTTTGCCAACCATTACATCACTCCGAGCTGCCCAGACTTCACCAACGCTGTTTTTTTTAATCATATCACCCCGAGCAAGGCGGTAACGCCACTGATGTGCAAAGGGCTACATAAGATTGAAGAGATTGGAAAAGAGAAAACCGGAAACCGCATTCTACACAGGAAACAAGGGATGAGCCACTTCACCTGTTCAATAGATGTGGGTGGAGTGTGAACCGGGCGATAGTTTAGCCTATCTACTCCAATTGAAAAAAAAATAAAGAGAGAAAAGAGTGAAAAGATTGGAAAAGAGAAAACCGGAAACCGCATCCTAAACAGGAAACAAGGGATGAGCCTCTTCACCTGTTCAATAGACGTGGGTGGAGTGTGAACCGGGTGATAGTTTAGTCTAACTACTCCAGCCAAACAATTCTAGTCTGTCTTTTTATTTTTTTATTTTTTTTATTTTTTTAGCTGAGAAAGGAAAAAAAGACCGAATTTATGCCTTTCCCAAAATACTCGGTCTGGATTTTTGCTCATTTGAAAACATGGATTAGCTTACTTAACCTGTTTGTGTAAATCGATAACAAAACAGTGATTGTAATGGAACAAATATTACTTACAGCTACATAAAAAGAAGTTGTGGAGAGTCGCGTCCGGAAGAGATACATAGAAAAAAAAGAAGAAAAAAGAGAATATCAAGTAATCCTTAACTAAACTCGAATATAATTTTATAAAGTCTCAAGTGCGCTTTATAAAGTCTCAAGCAAGCTTTATAAAATCTCAAGAACGCTTTATAAAGTCTCAAGCAAGCTTTATAATGTCTCAAGTACGCTTTATAAAGTCTCAAGCAAGCTTTATAAAGTCTCAAGTACGCTTTATAAAGTCTCAAGCAAGCTTTATAATGTCTCAAGTACGCTTTATAAAGTCTCAAGCAAGCTTTATAAAGTCTCAAGTACGCTTTATAAAGTCTCAAGCAAGCTTTATAATGTCTCAAGTATGCTTTATAAAGTCTCATACAAGCTTTATAAAGTCTCAAGTACGCTTTATAAAGTCTCCAGCAAGCTTTTAACTATCTTATTATTCGGGATTCTTTCCGCGAATAAATACAGCTGGTGGTTCATAAGTTTTGATTGAAAATTTACAAATTAAGAATGTCGGGCAAATTTTAATCTTTTTACCCACAAAAAAAAAACGGTGTATTAAAAGGGTGGTTATTCTCTTGACACCGCTATCACTGTATACACTTCAGACTCCTTTTTTTCTTTTCTTTTTTTTTTTTTTTTTTTGCAGGCACAAAGTTTAAACATTGCTGAGTTACTCTTATTCCATTAACTGGACAAATATTTTGTTTATTTATTTCAAACACTGCACTTTCGTTGAACTTCTAGTGTTACCCCCAGTTAGGGAAAAAAGAAATAATAATAATAATAATAATAGGTCTTCCCGCAGACTTGGTTGGTAGTGCGACCATAGCAGAAATCGAAATATGATGAAAAAGGACATAATAATAATAATAATAATAATAATAATAATAATAATAATAATAATAATAATCTTTTTGTATGAATTGTCGGACTAATATCTCTATTGATTTATTTATTTCGCTTTGCAGTATTTTCGTCCCTTCTCTCTCCATTTCTTGTACGTCACATGTAGTATTCTTCGAAAATTCTTAATCGAAATCTTGAAATTTTGATGCGAAATAAGGGGTTCCATTCTTGAAGATTGCTAAGTATGAAGTCAGAGTTCCCGCCATTCAAAACATTACCATAGAGATTACAATAGTGAGTTATTGTTTGAATAACTCATGGAAAGGCTTTTCATAGTACGACTACCTATTTATATAACTCGAGATATCACATGCAGCGCTTACTTAAAAACTACCTTAAAACTATAATTCATTCTCATGATAACATATAGAACGATACGGCAAATGTGGCCGCCATGGTTTTCTTCTTTAAGTCTCCTTTCCTTTCCTCCATGAGGAGGCTTCCTGATATACCTCACTTTGTTTAACTAGTTCATGTAAGTAACTGCTGTTCCTGGGTTGCTTCTGAATTCTCTGCACTCTCCACAGATTGACACTGAAATTTTATATTGGAGCTTCCGGCAGTACAGCATGCCGTTTCCAAATTTATGGCAGAATGAATTGCGTCATGGTTCTCTTTTTCTAAAAGACGGTGCCCAGCTGACCCTACTATACTGAGCAGTCCATAAAATAAAAAACAAACAACTTGCATGCACGAAATTAAAATATAAAATGGAGATAATTTACCCACGTACCTTGGATATAATACTTCAAACGTTATTTTTAGTGGGACACGTATGTGAAATGCGTTTTTTTTTAATATTTTAAACAATGTATATAACAACGATTGGACTGCAGACACGGCAAATTTGAATAAATAAGATAAAAGAAAGAAAGAAAGAAAGAAAGAAAACTAATCAGATAACAAAAACAAAAATAGAAGGTAACGAAAAGAAAGAAAGAAAGAAAGAAAGAAGATAAAAAGAAAAAGTGAAAGGTAACGAAAAAAATGAATAAAAGAAAGAAAGAAAGAAAGAACATAAAAACTAATCAGATAACAAAAAGAAAAAGTAAAAGGTAACGAAGAGAAAAAAGAAAGAATCAAAAATTAAGCAGATAAAAAGAAAAAGTTAATGGTAAAGAAAAAGAAAGAAAGAAAGAACATAAAAAACTAATCAAATAACAAAAAGAAAAACTAAAAGGTAACAAAGTTAAAGAAAGAAAGAAAGAAAGAACTAAGCAGATAACAAAAATAAAAAAGGAAAACTAACGAACATGAAGAAAGAATAAATAAAGAAAATTAATAAATAAAAGAAAAAAAGAAAAAAAGTGGCTCCTATAACAGAAATGAAACATAAAGAAAAAAAACATCTAAAAGACAAAAGTGTTAAAAGGAAAGAAGAAGAAAAGAAGGAACAAGTATAAATGTGTAGAAAATGAAACAAAAAGAAAAAGAAAGTTAAACAAGAGAGAGAAAATAAATCAGAGAATTAAATATAAAAGAGAAAAGCAAAAATGACAAAAAATGAAAGTAAATAAAATATTTTTTTTTAATTTTATTTCGATGTTAATTGATTTCTTCTCATGTTTCCGGAAAGGGCAAACGAATTAAAACAGAACGGAACCGAGATAAATTGATTTAAATCGTTGACTTCCAAAATCTTTCGATGAAGATTCGATGTCGCCTGGTCCCGCCATTTTTTCCGTGGATAACGAAGTAGATTTCCTCTTTGCAAAAGGAGAAATAATTAAATAAATAAATACAAACAGCCAAAAACATTTTTTAAATATGCACACCCTCGAAGAGAGAAAATGGTGACAAAAGATAGCTAAAACATACACTATGTATTAGATATTGAGTGAAAATAAATAAATGATAAACAAAGCCAAAAATAACTAAAACCCTTAGGTACATACACGCTGTGAAGAGTTCACAGACTCGCACATTAAGAAAAAGTAAGAAACAATAACGAAAGCGCATTTACAAATATATGTATTAATGAGTGATTAAAGCGTTCGCTTTCTGACCATGAATCCTGGGTTCGAATCTCGCCATGGTCGATTCGTCAGAAAGGGGACTTCTTGATGCTATCTTTCTGGGAGAGGCGATCCCAGCATTCAGCACCTTTGGGAAATGCCTGAAATTCATAGCCTTGTGAGTAAACTTGGATAGACTGGACCCTTTGGGAGACGTCGACGGTTATGCTACATGACGAAATCACAAGCCATCGTGGCCGAGGGTTTGAGCGTCCTGGCCTTGTTCAGACAGTTGATCATGCTAAATGACGCGCTCTTTCTCACAAACTGTAACTAAGGTCTGACCAGCATAGTTGCAGTATAAACCACAGGTGAGTACTATTGGTCTTGAACAAACACAAATGGTCGTGGACAGGCGTCTGCAATGGGGATTAGCTAGCCTCCTTAGTAGACAGGCATAGTCATACAATGCTTACACCTTTGAGAGAGGGCGTCGTAATTAAACAGAGACACATCCAGAATTTCAGAGAGTGAGTTAAGTGCCATACGTAATACACGCTTGGGCGATCATGTCTCGAAAGAGACATGACTGACTGGGCAAAAGATTATCCCGCAGAAGGTTGACATTGCTTTCTGCGGTAGACTGATTGCCAACCAAGGCTGTAGAACACAATTTGTGCTGTTATTTAACCCATAAGTGGAGGGAAGAGACGGATTAATACCTTTCCCAATGGCATTTGCGCATAATTAAATACAGCGGATTCAGCTGGAATTCGAACTCAGAAATAGAAATGGATTTTAAGGTAGACTGATTGCCAGCCAAGACTGTAGAACCCAATCTGTCCTGTTATTTAACCCATAAATGGAGGGAAGAGACGCACATAATATGCCAATAAAGATAAGGATAACATTCTGAACGATGTAAATAGTGAAGTTACAATACCCCATCTCACAAATAGAAACGGATTTTAAGGTAGACTGATTGCCAGTCAAAGCTGTAGAACCCAATCTGTCGTGTTATTTAACCCATAAATGGATGGAAGAGATGGACTAATACCTTTCCCAAGGGTATTTGCGTGTAAGTGAATGCAAGGAATTCAACTAGAATTCGAACTCGGCTCCCCGATTTCTCGTTCCAAGCCGATATCCACTGCACCACAACGCACATGAAGAGTTTACCTAACGCATTTCTTCATATCTCTCTACAGCTTCCTTTCATTTAATAGTTGCAAACTGTGTATTATCATGAACGTTCTTCGAAAATGTATTAGTTTTCCATTGGTTTATCTGACTGTTTACCAGCCAAGAGAATGGAGTTCATCCCACTTTATTTAATCTAAGCAGTCTAGGAATAAAAGAGAACTGTATCACACAGAATGTGAAACCGGCTCTTTGCTTACATTTATGCACAGTTAACCATTATGCCATGCGACTAAATAAACATTAAATTGGATATTCGGTCATGATACTATATATATCTCTTCATAAAAAAGATACTTTCACTACACCATTGACTTATAAAATCACATATCTATTTATTCTATTTTATACATTTCTTTCTCCCTTTGTCTCGCTCTATCTATGTATTCTAATCTAATCTAATCTAATTAATTAATCTATCTATCTATCTTAGGCTGTTTATATCTATCTATCTATCTATCTATCTATCTATCTATCTATTTATCTATCTATCTATTTTAGGCTGTTTATATCTATCTATCTATCTATCTATCTATCTATCTATCTATCTATTTTAGGCTGTTTATATCTATCTATCTATCTATCTATCTATCTATATATATATATATATATATATATATAACTTAGGCTGTTTATATCTATCTATCTATCTATCTATCTCATTCTTTTCATATAACATTCTGTTCATTCATGTATCTATGTATTTATCACTGTTTTTCGCTATCTCTTTCTGTCTGTTTCTTTATATATATATATATATATATATATATATATATATATATATGTGTGTGTGTGTGTGTGTGTGTGTGTGTGTGTGTGTATATAAGAATTAAACATTGTTCACTTCCATCAAGGCAAAAAATGAATGAGAAAACATTTACATCAGTTGTAAATGTAATGAAATCTTCCCTGATTTTAATATTAGGGTATGAAATTGCAATTAGGTAATTAGATAAGCCAGTATATGTATCTTTCAAAGATCGAACCTGGTCTGAGGATTCTTCACCTTGTGGGTGAAACTAATAGTTTTTATTATTATGTAATTTTTCATCATATTTCGATTTCTGCTATGGTCGCACTACCAACCAAGTCTGCGGGAAGACCTAAGGCAGGTCGTGGCGTGTTGTTATGTTTTCTATCTCCCCTATCATCCCTAGCGTTACATAGACAACGTTCTCCTTAGTGTGTGGGCTGTACTTAATAAGACAATTTTTTGTATATCTCTTAAGCTGGGGTTTCCAGGGATTCTTTCAATGTGTTGATTTGTTCCATTTTTTATCATTCCAAGTGCACCTACTATCACTGGCACGACGCTTGCTTTCAATTTCCACATTTTTTCTGTTTCAATTTCCAGGTTTTTATATTTTAACAGTTTTTCGAATTCCTTGGTTGCTATGTTACAATCCGCTGGACAAGCCATATCAATTAATAGACAAGTTTTTTTTTCTTTCTGGTTTTTAGCAATCCATAGTGTTTGCACATTGTCCAATGTAAATATTGCTCCACTCTACCGTGACGATTTTTATATTCATTTGGGGCAAGTACAGAACAACCTGAGATTAGATGGTCTATTGTTTCTTTGTGTTTATCACAGAACCTGCATTTTTGGATCCACATTATTATGTATAATATTTGCCTGAAAGTTTGTAGTGAAAAGACTTTGGTCTTGCGCTGCAAGAATAAAGCCTTCAGTCTCAGACATTAATCCAGATACACGTAACCTTCGATGAGTATTAACTTTATCAACATTGGATTTATTGGCACGTTCATTATTATTATTATTATTATTACAAGGTAACCAAAAATGTTCTGTCCGTTTTTTAAGGAAAAAAAGAAAACGCTTCACAGCATGTGTAACTTATATTTAGCATTTGCAATGATCTAACATTGAAAAATAAGAAAGAAAAAAAACATTGTCTTTCATTGAAATTGAAGAGAGAAAAATTCAAAATATAAACAAATTTGTGAGCAACACAGGGTGTATTTTCAATCTTGCTGTTTGAAATATGAGGTTCTTTAGGCGGAGTAAAATTACTGAAAATGTTTACTTGTGCACAATACGAACCCTACAGTTTTTGCCTTTAATTTACGTATTTTTTCTCCCAATTTCCATTTCAAAACTTATTTTTGAATATTCTTGGATAGATCCTAACAAGACATACACAGTGATACTTTTACGGTCTTAATTAATCTAAACTTATTTATAAATAGAACTTTGTCTCTGTGTGTGTGTGTGTGTGTGTGTGTGTGTGTGTGTGTGTGTGTGTGTGTGTGTGTGTGTATCTGTTACCTATAAACTCCAAAACGGCTGAACCGATTTTCTTGAAAATTTACAGTTGTACTATAAGCGTCTGCGAGTGTTCTTAGCTAGGTTTTGTGTCGAGACACCCCCGATAAATATCAAAAATCGATAATCGAAGAAATCGGGTTATAGAAGGAGTGGTCCGATTTTAATCAAATTTGATACACTCATAAAAAAGACATAAGAAACGATATTCAGAAGTTCCAAGGTTGCAGTTTTTACAATAGTGCAGAAAATCGATAATATATATATCTAAAAGGCAAGATGTTTGTGTGTGTGTCTGTTTATCTGCCTGTATGTCTGTATTTTTTTCAGCCCTTTTATTTTAGTTTTTGCTTCGGGTTTGGCTCTAAGTAGGTATAATTGTAGTTCTTAATCTCAGCCATGATACCATTTACTCAGAGGACTTATTTAGCCTTCAAAATTCAGTTTACAACGAAAAAAACCTATTTGATATCGATACGAGGAAATCAAAATTTGATTTAAATCCATTCATTTTTCTTTCAGTCTACGGTTTCGCTTTAACTGGAAACAACTATTGCTTTTTAGTCTTTCGTGCCAATGTCCAAAGAGTCTCCAGGACCATGGATTAGTTTTAAAGCTTTTATTACACCCGAGCAACGCCGGGCTATACTGCTAGTCTATCTTACTTTTCAGTTTTATATGACTGTATTGTCTATTTCAGTACATTAATAAAATATGAAAAAATATTCTTTCATTAAGAATAAAGAGATAAATCTATTGTATCGTGTTGTCTTACGACACGTGATCAGTTGTCAACTTCCTGTCATCTGACTCTTTACTTTACACTTTATTTATCCTATAACCAACATATACAAATTTGTAAAATCCTATTTGACAATTCCACCACAATAGAAACACCCACATTTTTGCCTTTTATATTCGTTCAAAATTTCTCGTATTATTCCCCAAAAATATGGTGGGTGTATTGCATTTATAAGTTTGCGTATTTGTGTTTAATTTAGGTGTGTAAATGTTCACATATGATAAACAGTAGCAGAAAAAAGCATATAAAAAAATTCGGTTCCTACTACAGACCGTTTGTTCTTTTTTATGGTGGCTGTAGTGAAACAAATTTCTCAGAGTCACTTGGGTTTGTTCATTTTCGTTTTGGTCTACAAGTTAGGCTAAGTAAACATAGGAATCGTATTCAGAGTCGCGCTCAAATCAGCCTTGACCAGAATGGAACAATTATAAGAATTAAATCTTATATATATGTTTCGATGAATAAAATCCTATCGGAAGTTTGTTTGATAATCTTGTAATCTTGCTGTTTGAAATAAAAGCCTTTTTAAAGCTGAGTAAAAATTTCTGAAAACGTATTTGTTTATAATACGACTCCCTCTTTTGTTTTTTTGTTTTTTGTCTTGTTTTTTTTTTTTTTTGTTTTTTGGCTTGTAATTTCCGTTCAAAATGTCTCGTATTATACATGATAAAATACGATAATATGTGGGCCAAAATAAATTTGTGTTTAGAAAAAGAAATCCGCTAGTATCCGTTTTGTACGAAAATGAAGCAACAGTACTCGTTATTGTTTTATGGAAGCGACAGACTACATTTCTATCTCAGAATGTGACGTTCAGTGAGACGGCTTTCATTCCTTATCCGAGACTCAATCATCCAGCGTTATTGCGTAGTAAGAAAATAAATTCTATGCAATTATTCTTTTCCGTCTTCTGTGATTGGTCGTCTGACGTAATATATTGCCAAGGATGAAGCTTGAGACTCTGTATATCTTCTCTGTTAGAAGACAGAGAAAATTGACGCCGACACTTGCCTGGTTGTCAGGGTATAGGGAATTCGAGTGTAGCTTGAATGTGTATGGAAAGGGGTTCTTCTATGTGCCGTATCTCTTCAGGACGTTGGCGATTATAGTACTCCACAGTTTCCTGTCCGTTTTAGCTCTTGATGAGCTTTGTCTTTTTGTTATCACTCTTAAACCTCGTTCTGACATCCATTTACTCAAGGTTTCTAGGGAGGCTTATGCGTTGTTTTCCTTAATACCGCTTACCTTCAATGTGTACGATATATATATATATATATATATATATATATATATATATATATATATATACTAAAGATCGCATTGCGTAGTGAAATTCATAGTCGCCATGCAATGTTGATTCCTCTTTTCACACTCTCTTTCTTTCTTTTTCTCTTTATATATAATGTTAAATATAAGAGACAATGAATGTCTATTATGTTTAATCATGAGCCGTTCTAAACGTCGTATTTTGGCTTGAATTTCAGTTAAAAATAAAGACAAAAATTCTCCAACATTTGGATAATGTTTTTATTAAGTTGGTTCTAAGCTTTCGGCTCACATGAGCCATCTTCAGAGAGGTTATAAGGACGGTAACACCATAACATCCACCATCAGCGACGATTTTATCGTGTGTTGACATAAAACTCCGCTAAGCAAAGGCAATAGTTACCAAAAATAACAAACGCAGTTCGCAAATTTGCAATGCAGTTTTATGACGTGATAGCGCAAAATGACAACAAATGCAAATGTAATGTAATGTTTTATGACAAGATTTAAACGTGATTTTATTAAGTGTGGGTTGTTTGGATTTAATATAGATGGCCTCCAATATCTGAAGGTTCTTTTTACTGTGTGTATTAGTGAGGATTATTGTATTGTTGATTAAAATATGTCTAATATTACCTATACGGTTATATTTTTCTGAGAAATGTTGTTTAATTGTACTCTGATCAGAAAGGTGACAGTGCAAAGTTACGAGATGTTAAAATGAAGGGAATTCATCCAGACTAACATACATAATAAAAAGTTCAAAGAAAACGGTTGAATTCCTTTCATTTTAAAATCTCGTGACTTTGCGCTACACATGAAGGAATTCTAAAAACTAAAATATTCTGTTAATCTTTTGAAATGATTTGTGAGCGTCTTTGTGGTTGCCAACACTGTTTATAGATACGTAATTTAGAATAAAGCTCATTTCGTCTTTTTGCCTTGATAAAGTCCATCACAGGACGAAACGCGTAGGCGATTTAAAATACAGTTTTCCTCTTGTCTTTATTTTATTTAACCATCCTGTCCTTAATCTCAGATCATAACTGAGTATATTTGTACATATTGTTATATCCCGGAAGGGGATAAACAGAGAAAGAATAGTGCAAGAAATAATTCTTAACACTGAGGATATATAAATAGAGATTTATTATACCTCAGTACAATAAACCAAATACACGTACACCAACGAACAGTTAACAAGAATAACGATCAAGAAGACAATGTCTCTGTATAGGACGTATGCGTCCGACTTGGGAAGAATGCTTCCGTCTAATGACATATAACTCTCGTCTAAGGACGATGGCTCTCGACTAAGGTCGATGACTCTCATATAATCACGATCACTCTCGTATAATGACGAAGACTCTCGATCACTATATTTAGTTGTCCCTCCCACTAAGGGCAACATGTGACACATGGTCAGTTATGAGTGGGAATTCCCGGGCTATATGGCCCGGCCAAAAAATACCTGTCTATTTTTCCGCTTTGACGATCACTCTGTAGTTCGTTCTAATCCTGGTCTTTTATAACCCGGATCATACCCATTTCTAGGCAGAACAGGATATTTCATTACAACACCTCCCCACGAGCTAAATTCTTCATTGAATTTCGTTCAATGCTTTTTTCTTTTGGGGTCAAGGCATAGGTGTTTCGTCTTTTTCCTTTTTCTTTTGCTTCTTTTCCTAGAGTCCTCGATTTCCAGAGAGTACTTGGTTACCTCCATCGGTACGTTTACGTTCGCAGGAGATTTAATCTCGAATGTATCGTAGAGAACCTCCATAGGAATCTCAAAATCCTTATTTGTGGTTTCTACGAATCTGGGTCTTAGTTGGTTCAAGTGTCTCTTACAGACAAATTTTTGTCCTTTCACCAAATAGACCATCTTCCCAATACTTCGAGTTATTGTACCATCTTCCCACAAACATTTTTAAGTCAGCGTATTTTCTGGTACTGCAATCGTTCGTGACGTTTTCATTACTAACGTAATAATCTTTTTGGACTTTCGGTCCTTTTTTTTTTTTTTTTTACACATCACTGCCAAATGTCCTTTCTTTGAACACTCGAAACATATTTTGTTTCTAAAATAGCATTTCCTAGTGACGTGGTTATTCTTTCCACATGGTTCGCAGTACGGTTTTTCTTTTTGGCAGGCCTGTTGTTTTACTTTGTGGATACGAGCCACGCTCTTCTCTTCAATGCAAATATTGTCTTTCTTAATGTTTAGCCATTTCTGGCATTCTTCTGTAACTTTTAGTAACGATATTTCTTCGTCTTGATTAACGTTGTGAGGATTTTCAAACGTACGTCTTTGTCTTTCTGTGCTGTTAATCCTTGTACGAAGATTAGACATTTGAACATGTCCTCTTTAATGTCTTTTATTTTAAACCTTTCACACTGTGCATTAACTTTTCCGGCGTACGTAACGAAATCTTCCTGTTCTTCTTTTTCGATATTTAAACATTTATATCGCGTGAAGAATAAACTTTCTCTTTCTCCAAACATTTTCGTCAAAGTCTCTATCGTTTCGTCAAATGATATGTCCTCCGGTTTTTAGGTAAAATAAAATTTGTATATTTTGTGTATTATTGCGTTCCTATCTTCTGTAATTGGAGCATTATTTTTTTGTCATCTGACCATGCTTTGCACCGTCTTTCAAAAATATTTTTGTATCTTTTGTAATACGAATTAAAAGTAATACCTTCCTAAGGCTTATATACAAATTCTGTGAGCGAATTTGCAATGCCTTCTGCAGAAAAACCTTTAGAGGCTTTTCCCGTTTCGCCCTGCAATATTACCAGTTTTTTCAACGTCTCTTGTTGCAATATCATTTGTGTTTGGAGATCCTTTTGAATTTTTTGTTGGTCTTCCTGTTTTTTCATTAACAATTGGACTGCTTCTCCCAACGTTTTAGTTAATTCGGCTAATTGTTCCATATTTTTTATACGTGTATAGTTGACATCAATGAATTAGTTGTATCCACCGGTAAGCAATAATACACGTAGTTTTTTTCTTTTATGACGGGATAAAAAAAACTACCTCTCACTTATTCCTTTTTTGCGTCAACTTTCCAAATTTTTCTTACCAAATTAATATTTGGCGAGCTTTGCCGAATCTTTGTTCAATCTTGTCTCTTAGCGAGTCCCAAATCTTTGTTGTCACTCTGTTTTATTGGCGTACCTCATGTAAGTGCGAATTTTAC
>JBBBDQ010001549.1:1445000-1605000 GCA_037127315.1 Ascarosepion bandense
GAATGAAATTATTTTTAAAATCGTTATTTTTTTTTTAAATCTTGGTAAAAATATTTTTTTACATCTGTTACCTCACTCCACGTAATTTTATTAAATTTTAAAAAATTAAATTTTGCTTGGAAAATTGGCTTTATTAGTTAAATGCAGAACGCATTAAGGAAAGTAAATCATCTGTTATTTTTTTCAAACATTTTGCCTTTATTTCCAAAAATCTGCTCCCAATAGTAAAATTAAAAAATGCAATAAAACTGTGACACTATTTAATTTGATAAGCTTTTAATTGCTTTAAGAAATAATATATATTCAGGATATTATAGCTTGAAGAAAAAAATTCCATTAATAATGAAATTTTAAAAGAATTGTTTTCATTTAATTTTTTTTAATTGTAAGAATATATAAAGTTTCAAAAGTATTTTTAAAATAGTTCAAAGATTTGTTGGTGTTAGGTTATTAAGTTAAATGAAGACTATATTTATTCATCGAAAATTGAACAGTTTAATACAAATCATCGTGCCTTAGTATTTTTAAAACAATTTTTGAGTATTTGAATTTTTTATATGGCAGTTTCTACGTATGCATTAAAAGATCATGTGTTTCACGGTTTCTTCCCCTTACAGGAAAAAAATTAACAATTTTGTCAATTCCGACCGCCATACACATAACTCGCATTTGTCATCACTTGCCAAATATACAGGGAAAGATCAGAAAAATCAACTCACTGTGTTTAAGAAATAGTTTTATTCTAAATTTCATGCTATAAATAATACTTGTGTAAATCAGATTAATTTAACTTTGAATTTGTTAAGTTTCTAAAAATAACGTGTCACAGATGTATATTTTATTTTTTCAAGATTTTGAAAACGGAGAATTAATTTTTGTTTACAAAATGTTTATCGCTTTAAAATGGCCTTAAAATTGAAAAAAAAAACTCCAGTTTTTAGATTCCAATCAATATAATTTCCGTCCGAAATACGCCAGAGTATTTTGCTTAATGGAAGTAGTAAATTTAATCATTTAGCTTTCAATTAAATTAAAATAAAATTTTCAAGAAAACTTTTTTACTTTTAAAAATTTAGTTTAAAAGTTAGTTATCGAAAATGATTAGAATATCTACTCTAGATTATTCATGTCAAAAATAGTTGACGTATCAGGGAAAGGTCACTAAAATCGGTTAGAATGTTTTACTCCTGACATTCTGTACATTCAGGAGGCTGCTGATTCTTTTAGGGGAAATGAGTGAATGAGTTATGTGTGTCCTATTCTGATTCTTGATAGAACAAATTTTTTTCCGAAGAAGTCTAAGACTTTCATGCAAAGCTACTAGAATGGGTTTAATTTTGTAAAGCTTGTTGTTGGGCGGGAGTTTCATAACTCTTGCCACTTGTTTAGAATGTTGCTTGGATGTCTATAGAGAAGATTTTCAATTGTTTTATTTATTTATTTTTTATAATTGTTTTAACCTAAGCAAGCTAGGGCTGCCATTGGTGTGCAGTGGCTTACAGCGATATTAAAAAAGGTACAGGGGATGTCAAAGAAAGGATAAGAGCTGGATGGGAATCAAGGAGATAGAAGAGGACAATTGACGTTGCATTTAAACTTTTGGAGATTGTACCTATCAGGGAAGCAAGCAAACCGAAAGGACTTCCACAAACGTGAAGCGCGAGAAAAGAAACTATTAGAGAAGAAGAGGAGGTTACATTTAACTATTTAGACGATATAATTATAGTAATCTAGTAGCCCCCTTAAATAGATGTGGTCAGGGCACCTGAAAAAGAAGCAGTAGCCAAGAAAATACTTGTAAAAAGACAGAGGGAAGCCACATCAAATCGGTGAGAAAATGGGTGAAGGTGAGCTGCCAAGTGAGGATTTGGATTTTGTCAGAATCGCAATGAATAGTAGAAGCCTTCGACTAGATATAGCAACAGTATTCAGTGCATGGATGAATGGTAGATATGCAAAATGGATTCTGACGAGAAAAACTGACTGGCCCGACACAGTGACCCAATCTTCCTAGACGCAGTTATAGATTAGATGTTGTCGTTTCACTTGATGTCGATTAAGAGAGTGAGGCACGATTAACAATAACAATATGTGTAGAGAGGGTAGAACATTTTATTTAAGCTTTAATTTTTTTAAAAATCAAAGCAGCGGGAGAGAAAGGACAAAGAAAAAATTATCTTCGTTTTTCTTCCCCTTGCTTTTTTGTGCGGTAGATATCGGCTCGGAACGAGAAATCGGAGAGACGAGTTCAAATTCCAATTCAATTCGTTGCATTCACTTACGCCCACGGGAAAATCTTTTACTCAGTCAGTCATGTTTCGAAAGAGACTTGATCGCCCAAGCGTGTATCACTTAACTGACTGGCTGAATGACTAGACTGGAAGCAATGTTTCATCACCTTAAACCAAAGGTCTATACTAACAGTTTCTTTTTTCGCATTTCCCGCTTGTGGAACTCTCTTCCAGCTCCATGTTTTCCAGACAACTTTGATCTTGTAGCGGAGAAGAAATTAATTAACAATCAACCTTCTTCTTCACTTTTACAAAAATTCACAACGACGTGTGAAATCCTGGTCTTCCCAAATAGAAAAAGAATTGACCATGTGCTTAACGAAAAGTCAGTCGAAACCAGATTTCGCAAGTAGGTGTTAAAATGATTTTTTACCAATAGGAGCGACTTGCACGACTTGAGGACTTAGCGATCCAGTGCTAAATTCAAAAAGACTATATAAACGACCTCGGCCTCAGTCAAGGATCAGGGATGGGAGCAGCGAAAGTATAACTTCAAAATATAACTTCACATCTAAAATATAACTTCAAACTTCAAGCGACCCGGACATTGTCGTCTTTCTCTTCTCCTTATCTACTACTACGAACATTTTGTACGAACTCTACCCTTAACTTCTTAATAATGTTTCTAACTGAACATTAACTTCTACAACTTATGTTATTCCTTCTTTTCATAAATTTCTATTCAAAATGTATATTTTATTATTCCATTCTTCTACACTAATCCACACATTCCAACTGACTACCAGCCTTCTGATGATGAAAAACCTTTTGATGATAATTCTGCATAAAATCCTATAAGCTGTAGGGAGTTCGGTTAAGTATGACACAAGGCCAAATCAAAGAAACATTAACTACCTCCCTACGCTTCAATCTTCAAAACTTTTAAAGCAGTATAGGGTCTGTAATGTGATCGATACCGACTGCAGTCTCTCTCTCACCGGCGCGACGTGGCTTCCCTGTGTCTCTTCTATAAATATTTTCACGGCTTCTGCTCCGATGAACTTAGATCACTGGTGCCCTCTAGGTTCGAATTTGCACGAGATACTAGATTAGCAACTAGATCCCACCCTTTTACAGTGAAACCGATAAAATGCAACCGCAACTTCTACTTTAATAGTTTCTTTTCTCGCACTTCCCGACTGTGGAATTCTCTTCCACGTGACTGCTTCCCCGACGGCTACAATCTCCAGGAGTTTAAATGTAAGGTCAATAGACACCTCCTAACAAACTAACTTCCATTCTTTCAAAAACTCTTCCCACCCACCCAACTATCTATCACCCCCCTTCTGACATTTCCTATATCTAACCACTCTTCCCATTTACCTCCCCCTATGTAGCCCCAAGCGCAATAGTGGCAGTGGAATGCCTTGCTTGGGGTGAAATGATTTTTAAAAAAACTGTCTTCTTGATTTCTCTTAATAATGTTTCTCTTTTTTTCTTATTCTTTCTCAGTCAGTAACCTTTTGCATTTTAGTCTCTACTGTCTTGTATGGAGTGGTATAATTTTATCGAAATAATGATTAACTATACTTTTTTCTTCGTTTTCAGCATTGGTAAAAACGCAGTTTATTGAGTATGGCGAAGCAGTTAAAGTGAACGCACACGTGCTGCAAGCACTCGGATCGGCCGTAGCGTTTGCCTATGCACCTTTCGTCTCGTTTTCAACAAAAGCCTACGTATCTTTGGCAATGGTAGCCTGGGCAGTCATGGGATACATCGTATGGGAATCAATGACTGTCACTTTCCAGACAAGAACCATGTCCTCAAGTGTCTGATGTCACGTATGTTTGTCCGGGTAGTGCGGTGGTGAGAGTGATAAAACAATTGGGACTGCGAAGGAGAAGAAAACAAACTAACTAAAACAAAATATATCGCATCAGATCAAATTTACATCCGAACTGTGCGCATGCTCCGAGAAGAGTCATTTCCTGTGGCGTTAGATTTTCCGGTTTCCACTGAACTTATTCACTTCCGGTCGATATATATATATATATATATATATATATATATATATATATGAAGTTCTGAAGAAAGAAATTAAAATTTTAAAAAAGGCAAGAAAGAAAGAGGAAATAAGGATGGTGCCGTGCCGGAAGAGAGAATAAAATAACGTCTGAATAGTAAAAAAAAAATTAATTAACTAATAAAAAATGTTTTTTTTATTAATGTTTTACTATTCGGATACGATTAAAAGCAGAATGGTTTATACTGAGAGCATATTTATGAAGAAAAGAAAAGTAAAAAAAGAAAAAAAAATCTAAAACCCAAAAATTGTCATCGAATATTCAGCCAATCTTTTTTCACGTGCATACATAACAATAGAAAAACAAATAGACATATATAACATGTATACATATTATTTATTTATTTAAATATATAAATATATATATAAATATATATTATAAAATAATGCTATATATATATATATATATTATATATATATATATATATATATATATATATATATATATATATATATATATATATATATATATATATATATACATATGCACACGGAAAATAATCGTGCATGCACATATATATTAACGAATGTAAATAAATACATGAATGTATGCGCTTGCGTTTTACAATATATATATATATATATATATATATATATATATATATATGCGTGTGTATGTATGCATGTATGTATGTATGTATGTATGTATGTATGTATGTATGTATGTATGTATGGGCGCATTTATTCGCTTAAAATAAAACTGAATTGAATTCCCAGATTGAAACTGGCACCTAAAGTGCTGTCAAAATAACAAAAAAAGTATCACCTTTCCCTACGCGCTTTTTTGACTTCATTCACCTTGGCTTAATAACTCATAGTCTTTTTTTTTCTTTCATCCTTTCTTTCTTGCTTTTATCTTTTCTTTCTTTTAGCCCTTCTTTTTTTTTTTCTTTTTTTTTTTTCAGTTGTTCGTTCTTCCTTCTCTTTCTTCCCTTTCATTTTGATACCTTCTCTTACTGGCTCTTAGCTATTCTTTTTGTTGTTGCTTCTTTCCTTTGTTTCTTTCTTTTTTCTTTGCATTTTTGTTTCTTTCTTTTTTTTTTGTTTCTTTCTTTCTTTTGTCTTTTTTTCTTTCTTTAGTTTGTTGTTTTTCTCCTTAAATTATTTAGTGATTTATTTCTTTCATATCTTTTTTCTTTCTTATCCTTCTGATTTATTTCTTTCGTCACTTACATTTCTTTTTCTTTCTTTCTTTCTTTCTTTCTTTCTTTCTTTCTTTCTTTCTTTCTTTCCTTTCCTTTTCCTTTTATTCTTTCTTTTTTTAACGCTTTCCTTTTTTCTTCTTTCTTTCTTTCTTTCTTTCTTCCTTTTATTCTTTCTTTTTTTTACGCTTTCATTTTTTCTTCTTTCTTTCTTCCTTCCTTCCTTTTATTCTTTCTTTTTTTACGCTTTCCTTTTTTCTTTTTTCTTTCTTTCTTTTTCTTTTTATTCTTTCTTTTTTACGCTTTCCTTTCTTTCTTTCTTTCTTTATTTCTTTCTTTCTTTCTTTGCTGGCATTTTTCATTTCATTTATCGCTGTTACGTTTCTATCTTTCTATTTGTTATACTTTTCTTTCATTCGCTCTTTTGCTCCCGGTTTTTGCTCTCTCCTTTCTTTTCCCATTGTTTTTCTTTCTTTCTTCCTTCCTTCCTTTTATTCTTTCTTTTTTTTACTCTTTCCTTTTTCCTTTTTTCTTTCTTTCTTTCTTTCTTTCTTTCTTTCTTTCTTATTATTTTGCTTTCTCTGCTATTTTTCTCTTTTTCCTTCCTTTTTCCCAACATAGTTGATTTTCTAATCTTGCAATTTCTTTTAGTGATATACTAGCAGTTCTCTAACATGAGTTTTTCATATATTCTTCTTCATTCATAAGCATCAGCAATTCTTTTCTCTCTTTCTTCATTTTCTTTCATCACTGTTGCTTCTTTACCCTTTTATTTTCCTTTCACTTTTATTCTTTCTCTTTCTTCTCCTTCATTTCTATCTCTTCGACATCCTTAATTCCGTTTCACATTTTCCTTCATTGCATCCTTCCGTCCCATTTTCCCTAATTTTCGCTGACTGTTAGCTGTTTTGGTGTCTTTTCTTTCTCTCTTTCTTTCTTTCTTTCTTTCTTTCTTTCTTTCTTTCTTTCTTTCTTTTGCTTTTTTTACTCACCTTTCCGTCCTCTTCTTCCCCTCTCCATCATTCTTACACGCTCACTTTGTTTTGTTGCAGCTCTCTCTCTCTCTCTCTCTCTCTCTCTCTCTCTCTCTCTCTCTCTCTTTCTTTCTTTCGCTCTTCTCTCTTTCTCTTTATGGTTATTTTAAGGACCCTATTTTTCGTATTCTTTGCAACATTTCTTTTCTTCTTAATGTTTTTCTATCCAACCCTCTCTTTATACAAACATACATACATATATATATATATATATATATATATATATATATATATATATATTATAAATCCTTATATTTTAATGTAATGACAAGGCACGTACAATCATATATAGGCCAAAAATGGCTACCTCTGTCTGCTCACATACCTACAACTTAAGCTTTCTTTTGTTTCATATTTAGGTATTTAAAATCCCTTTTTAATATAAGTGTTCTTTCAGTCAATTTCATTTTTCATTTTAAATAATAATTGTGTTTTATTTTTTTAATTTTGTACCCGCTTCAGGCTTTCCTGCTGGATAATATATATATATATATATATATATATATATATATATATATATATATAAGATAACGATATATATTTTTATATATCAAACAATATTAGGTAAAAATATATAACTAAGTGTAAAAAGACGCATTTTATTCATTAAAACTTCATCGGACTAAATTTAATCAGATGAAGTCATAAAATAAAACTTTTTCTACTGCATCATACATTTTTACCTATATATTTTTTCTTTATATATATATATATATATATATATATATATATCAAGCAAAAATTTGAGGACACTCTCTGGATTTAATAATTAGTAAGTTTCATAACTGTTTTTTAGTTTAATTGACCCCTACGAAACTAGGATGCTGAAACTATTTGACTTACTAGTGCATGTAGCATCCAATTCTTTTTAGAAAGGGGTACTTAAAATTTTAAAAGCGCCAGCTTTAAAATTACTATTAGTAAGTTAATTTAGGCAAAAAATAAAATAAATTTTTTAATCGGCCAAATTTTAGATTACCATTTTAAATCTGTCAGCTTTAAGTTAGATTAGGTAAAAAGCGATAAAAGTTTTAATCCGCGAGCATTAAGATTACCGTTATTAAGTTACATTAAGCAAAGATCAATAAAACATTACATCTATCAGTTTTAAAAGGATCATTAGTAATTTAGATTAGTCAAATATTGTAAGGAAACTTTATGCTGTAATGGGTTAATTTTTATTGTTATTATTTTATTTCCTTTGATTTCTGGTGTATGGTCATTTTTTACGGGTTACACCCGGAGACCTAAAGTCGGATATGGCATCGTGATTTTTTTACTGAAAACTTTGGAAAAAAAAAACAAGCAAAGATAACACATATTTTATATAGATAAGACCCTTCCTAAGGGGTGATTTGTACTTGTGAGAAGAATTTTTTTTGTATTTCTAAAAAACATCAGAATATTTTCTGATCAATCCGAAGGTTCCAACTACAACAGGATTATGATTATCATTATTAATAATAATAATAATAATAATAATAATATCGAATATAGGATAATACCCTTCGGAAACAGAAACTTCCTCTGGTCTGACATGAGCTGTTTAATTAGTTTTAAAAAAAAGACTCGCAAGCTTCAGTTTTTAAGTGATTCTTCGAAATCCAGAAGAATGTCCCTAAACATTTGGCATATATATATATATATATATATATATATATCAGTTATATACACATGGTGTTTGAAAAGTAACTCCACATTTTAAAATACTTATAACTTATTTATTAACTATAAATTTTTTAAAAAATCAATCTGAGAGGAAAGCGTTTGGTGTGAGGTTTTATTTCAAGTTCAGTATGGGCACTAGATTTTGATACCAGCTTCCTGGGCTGCCAAGGAATCGCGTCAACTGATTTCACCAGAACCTCTTGCGATGTGTAAGACATAAATTCTTGTATTCGCCCATCAAGTTCTTCCAAAGTCTTGGTTTGGTATAGTAGACTTGCTTTTTTAACTAACCCCACAAAAAAAAAAAGTCGAACGGTGTTAAGTGAGGACATCTGGCTGGCCAATCATACATAAAATAAGGGAGTTACTTTCAATCACTCTGAACATTTAATTTGAAATATGTTTGCTGTTTTTCGTTGTTTACGTTCCATTTCAAAAGAAGGGATTGAGTAATAGAGATAATTGAATGCCTGAATTATTGTTGGAATCATAAAAATTAAAGAAAGAAAACAAGGAAAGCGAGAAAAAAAATAATATGATGTAGAATCCCTAGTTAGTTTCAAACTTTTTATGTATGAATTAAAATTTTCGTTCTTATATATATATAACACACATATATATATATATATTCATTTATATATATATATATATATCAATTTGTATATGGCATGTATATATACCATATATACTATATATATACATATTATATATATATATATAACACATATATATTCATTTATTTATATATATATAACACAAATATATTCATATATATATATATATATATATATATATATATATATAGAATAAGCATATGTATTACTATGCATAATACTGCTATTATTTAAAAATTGTGCTCTCATTACCTGTGTACGAATAAAGCAAATATACTAAATTTATCAGTTTTATAGTCAAACCGAAATTAATAAATATATATATATATATATATATATATATATATATATATATATATATATATTGTTACTTAAAATTAACTGAAATTTCAAACCGAAAATGGAGACCTTCTTTCCCTTTTTCAGGTTTAATCTGCTCACCTATAAACGTAGTCAAATGTTGTTCAAGAATTTCAGTATACACCTGTACCATATAAAACCAATAAATATGATAGATATCAAAACCTGTTCTCAAGTCGTTTTAATCTCAATGTCTTGTCTTTTATTATTATTATTATTGATTTCTGTTTTATGCGCATTAGCTCCGGGTCCCAACTAGAGACCTAAGATCAGAAAAGACCTAAAGTAACAAGAGTTTCCACTGATGATTTTAGTTAAAAAATATTTTTTACATAGATATAGCTCTTCGAAATGTCTAAGCTGTACTTGTGAGTACAATATTTCATATTTCTTTAAGATATGCACTACCAGGAATTCGTTCAATAAGTCTATTGGAACCTTTTCCAATCAACCGAGGGCTCCAACTAAAAATTGAATTATTGATGTCCTCGTGTGCGATTTTTTTTTTTTTCAGATTTCAATTTCAAGATCCTTGTATTTTGATAGTTTCATGAAGATCCTTAAAGATACATTACAATCTGGAGTGACTGCCATGAATATTCTGTTCGTGATCACGATGTCTGGGCAATTCATGTCATTGATCACGAAGTCTGGGCAATTAGCTTATTTCTGTCGTGTTCTTTACCACATATCATCATCCAATCTTCTGCAGTTTCCAGTTATCTTTGAAGACCGATTGTTGTAGGTTTTAAGACAATTCTACTTGAACTAAACAGTGTTTTAGTATAGCAAGAAACAAGATATTCAAAGGAAGCGTTAGTAAGTAATATAGAAATAAATAAGTCTGAAGGTATTATTACGCTGCTTATTGCCTGACTAGTAGCTGTAGTCAACTGTTTTTGTTAACTGCTCTCGTTAACTGCTATAAATGCTCTTTGTTAACTAATCTTGCTAACTTCTCCCCGGAAGTCACGCAGGTAATCATATATAACAAGAAGAAGAGTCCATTCCTCATAGGAGGGCACTAGAACAACCTCTTTCGGATCTGGGAACATACATCAGCCTTAGGATAATTCATGTGGCGACAAATGAGAAGCTTCCTCGTTTTTATATCCGTCAGCTATGACCCAGTTAAGGATGTTGAAATTGTATTGCACCACAGGGAGAGCCAAATTATCTATGAATGATATTCTGTTTTGTAAATTCAACAGAGTATTTTTATGTCCTTTGCCACTTAAAACTCTTTTTCGAATTTATTAGGTTTCTTTATTACTGAATAAAGTTTCTTTCTTTTTTCTTTTTCTTTTTTTTTCATGTTCTTTGACACAGATCATCATCCAGTCTTCTGTAGTTTCCAGGTATCTTTGAAGATCCGATTGTGATAGTTGTGTAAGACAGTTCTAGTTGAACTAATCCTCTGCCTCCTTCAGATCTGGGTGCATACAGTCGAACAACATCAGCCTTAGGATGATGCATGCAGTAAAAAGTGAGAAGCTTTCTCGTTTTGGTATCCATTCGCTCAACGTCAACCAAGGCCTAGTTAAGGATGTTAAAAATGTAATACACAAAATGTAATACACAAAATGTAATACACAACAGGGACAGCCAAGGTATTTATGGCTGTTATTCTGTTTTGTGAATTCAACTCGGTATTTAGCGCACATATCTGTAGTTTCTTAGCTTATTTGCTCCTTCATTTGGGTCTATTGTATTCCATGTTCTTAGCAATTTTTTCGGTATTTATCGGCTTCCTCTTGCTCCAGTTCCATAATCTTTGTGACAAAATCGATATCTATTGAGCATGTGTCTGTAATTCTCCATTTCTCAAATGTTACTTCTGCACATTTATCTAATCCGAAATAATTACAGATGGCAACACTGAAACATTTTACAGTATTGAGAATAACCTTCATGTCATTGCTGTCAAAGAGTTTGATATCATCCATATAGAATAGGTAATTAAACACTTTCATCTTTACTTTTTATCCATAGTTATTGGAGTTTAGTTCAAGCGAAAAGAGTATTAAGAACAGACAGAACAGAAGAAGTGACAAGGAGTCCCTTTGAAAGATTTCTCTTCGGATATTCAAAAAACGCAAGTGGCACTACCTTTTATGTGATTTAAGTATGACATGATTTTTCTACAGTTCTATGCTATATTTAAAGAAATATACTAACACCGAGGAGACTTTGTAAAATTCCAAAGTCTTAAGGATTCAATAACGTGGTACAGTATTGTTGTATATCGATTCGAGGAAGAATAGACTAGACCCAAAACTGAAATTCTTCCCGGCTTTGTTGATTTTTTTAAAATTTCTCTTTTCTTCAGTGATGAGTTGTGGAATCGGGGTTTAGTTGGCGATAGGCCCACGCACGAGCTGATGACTCAACTGCTGCCTGCATCTGCTAAAGTCAGCTCTCTAAACTCAACTCTAAAATCTCTGTAACAGCTGACATCACTTAAATAGTTACCTCTTGACATGTGTTATTTCGTTGTACTCACTCACATCTCGAGTGTTGACCTATTCTTGACCCTGGCCGTCATACCAAAATTCGCTAACCTAACACCTGTGTTTCGTACTCAGCGACATCGCCCAGTGCAAAATACACTTATTGGCAAAATTCTATCACTTTCACTGGCAATCATGCATGAATTTTATTGATTCTTGTATTTGAGTAGACGTCCTGTTTATTTATTAAACAGCATATTTATTTATTTTCATCTACCGGCCTGAATATTCCAAAAATATTAGAAAAATATGCTCTCTCCAGCAGGATCCCAACTTACGTTCCCCTAGGGAAAACCATCATTAAACGGGGCATCTACTCAAATTTGAGCATACACTAAAAATAACGTTCCACATTATTCCACACCGACCAAGATATTATACAACACTATCAAAGACTTGATGGTAATCTATCTAAGATGTGCTGAGATTACGACATTTTCCTAAAGTTTTTCAGGATTATTTTATTCATTTGTAGTTGATATTTGCAACCATATAAACCTCATCTACATCACGTCTGATCCAGAGAAGGAATGTTGTTCTCCTCGAGAAAAGAGTAAGTATTATTTTTCTCTTTCTCCAGCAGCAACTCTAACATTTGTCAATAAATTTCATCGATTGTTTACGCCAATAAATGTTGATTCAGTATAGTTGTTCGTTGGTTGTTTTTTTTTTTAACAGAATATCAACATCTGTGGGTTATTTAAAGCTGAAATCGAAATATTTAAAGCTAACATC
Source organism: Ascarosepion bandense (assembly GCA_037127315.1). Taxonomy (NCBI): domain Eukaryota; kingdom Metazoa; phylum Mollusca; class Cephalopoda; order Sepiida; family Sepiidae; genus Ascarosepion; species Ascarosepion bandense. The sequence goes on from JBBBDQ010001549.1 coordinate 1,457,378, forward strand.
TAAATATTTTGTACGCAATTTGTATTTATTTATTTATTTGAAGAAAATAATGGTATTAGTGATACAAGTCTGGGGAAGAAGAGGTGGATTCATACCTTTCGTAAAGGTATTTGCAGATAAGTGAATGCAACGAACCCAACTGGAATTCGAACACGGCTTTCCGATTTACAATTCCGAGCTATCATCTATTACAGCAACCGTTGATTGTACGGGAATCAGTGTTTCAATGCAATGTGGTCGTAAACCAATTCAATATAGGACCCTATTTATGTATTTTTCGAATCTCTTTATATTGAAAGAGAAAGTACAATTATGTTTGTATTCATATAATTGCAAGTTTCAGTAATTTCTCCTTAGAATCCAGGGGTCAAAGTCTCGGCAAACTAGGTGTTGTTGCTATCGTCTCGGTAGCAAATAGATGTTTATTGCTTCAACAAAAAATATTTTGAAGGTAATTGTATGCCTTCGTCTACAAATAAAATGTATTGTTCGTCATTTTACTATAAGACTGTAAAAATTGTATTACTAGTAAATTTTCTTTTAAAATTGAATTATTGGTAATTTTACTATAAATAGGTATTTTTGGTAATTTTTTATATGAAAATGTATTGCTATTAATTTTACCGTAAAAGTATATTTTTATACTTTCATAATTTGTTTTTGTTTAGTTGTTTGCTATTTGATTTGTCTATAGCTGAGAACCTAAAAGGAGATACCAATCCGTTGCATAGGGTCAATCTCGGTAGGCGAAGCGTTGAGACTATAGTCTCAGTCGCAAGTAGATGTTTATGGCTTCAACTAAATATGTTTTTAACTTAATTGTATGTCTTCAACAACAAATAAAATGTATTGTTTATCATGGTGAGTTTTGATATTTTTAAAAAAATAAAATATTTTATAAAATTGTTCAGAACATAACTGATAGCTTTAGATTTTGGTATCAGCTTAGGTCAGTTTACAAAAGGTGTGAAAACTTTCCAGGAATCTAAAAATTATTAGGTTGTCACATGAAAGGATGCTTTTTTTTTTTACTTCCTTACTATAAAAAGAAAACAAAAAATTGATTATTCCTGACTCTCTCTTTTCAGTTCATTTTTCTTTCAATATATTATTACTCATAAACCCAATGAAAATGGTTTCAATGAAACAATGTTGAGTAATCTTTCTGTGTGAGTATAAACCGGGGGAAAGTACAATTTTGCTATCGAATCATTAAATGTGATGAGAAATGGATACACTTTGACAACATTAAGAGAGTAACCTAGTGGTTAGATGCAAGTGAGTCACCAAGACAATACCTAAATCCTCTTCTGCACCCTAAAAAGATAATGTTTACTCTATGGTGTTCTTCCAAAAGGGGTAGTCATTCTTGCCTCAGGGGGAAAAAAGTAGTAACGACCTCATATTTTGGAGAATTTAAATGTATGCATGAATAATTGACAAAAGAATGCCGTAGACTTGAATTGGAGTAGATAGACTAAACTATCGCCCGGTTCACACTCCACCCACGTCTATTGAACGGATGAAGAGGCTCATTCCTTTGTTTCCTGTTTAGGATGTGGTTTCCGGCTTTCTCTTTTCCAATCTTTTACTCTTCTTTTTTTTCTTTTTTTTTTTCAATTGGAGTAGATAGACTAAACTATCGCCCGGTTCACACTCCACCCATGTCTATTGAACGGGTGAAGAGGCTCATCCCTTGTTTCCTGTTTAGGATATGGTTTCCGGCTTTCTTTCTCTTTTCCAATCTTTTCACTCTTATGTAGCCCCCTGCACATCAGTGGCATTACCGCCTTGCTCGGGGTGATATGATTAAAAAAAAAAAATTCGTTATAAAATACAGTGTTGGTAACTATACGATAAAATTCCGTTGAAGGTCATTTTCTCATAAAATTGTATTGGTGGTAATTTTACTATAAATAGTTATTTTTGGTAATTTTTTTATTATAGATATGTATTGCTAGTAATCTCACTGTAAAAGTATATATTTTTATTTTTATAGTTTGTTTTTGTTTTGTTTTTCACCTTGAGAGTTCCAGGAAAAGTGGGAGCATCGGAATTAATAATAGACTGACGGCATAGCGATGGGCAAGTCTCTGGGCCCTACATTAATTTCCATATTGACCATGTATATTTTATTACTTAAACGTTATTTTTAATAGATATTCGTATTTATTTAGACGCTTCGTTTATTTATTTGTTTTCGTCTGCCGGCCTAAATATTCGACAAATATTGTTATTTACGCTCTACGGCATGATTTAAACCTGCGTTCTCCTAGGGGAAAACCTTCATTAGATCTTTGATTTCTTGGCCAAGAGATGACCAAGCAAATTCAGAATAGTGCTTTTATGCACATATTTTTCTCCGACTCTCAAAATAAACATATCTACTCAATTTTCATATCCCTAGCATAAACAAAGCCATTTCCAAAGAAAGGATTTTTTTATACCGACTGATTATTGTATTACTTAAACGTTATATTTATTGGATTCTTGTATTTGGGTAGACGTCCTGTTGATTTATTAAATAGTATATTTATTTATTTTTATCTACCGGTCTGAATATTTCAGAAATCTTATTAGAAAAATATGCTCTCTCCAGTAGGATTTTAACTTACGTTCCCTTAGGGGAAACATTATTAAACGGTGCATCTACTCAAATTCGAGTATCCATTAAAAGTAACGTTTAAGTAATGAAATATCTGACGGAATATATATATATATATATAAACTCTGGAGTCGGAATGCTGAATCAATCAGTGTAGTGACAAATCTTTTACTAGTATATACTAGTAAAAGGTTAGTTACAAAACTGATTCATTCAGCATTCCAACTCCAGTGTTTCGAAGTTTCAGAGACGGACTGTCCGTCAACTCGTCAGGGTGTATCCCCAATTGACTGATTTTATTTCGATTTTTCTTGTTTATATGATTTTTTTCCTGTTTTGTGTACTAGGAGTATAGCCTGGCGTTGCTCAGGTGTAATGAAAGCTTTAAAACTAATCCATGGTCCTGGAACTCAGACTCTTTAGACGTTGTCACGAAAGACTAAAAAGCAATAGTTGTTTCCAGTTAAAGCGAAACCGTAGACTGAAAGAAAAATGAATGGATGTAAATCAAATTTTGATTTCCTCGTATCGATATCAAATAAGTATTTTTCGCCGTAAACTGAATTTTGAAGGCTAAATAAGTCTTTTGAATAAATGGTATCATGGCTGAGACTAAGAACTACAATTATACCTACTTAGAGCCAAACCCGAAGCAAAAACTAAAAGGGCTGAGAAAAATACAGACATACAGGCAGATAAACAGACACACACACACACTCACACATCTTGTCTTTTATATATATATATATATATATATATATATATATATATATATTATCGATTTTCTGCACTATTGTAAGAACTGCAACCTTGAAACTTCTGAATATCTTTTCTTATGTCTTTGTCTATGAGTGTATCAAATTTGATTAAAATCAGACCACTCCTTCCATAACCCGATTTTTTCGATTATGAATTTTCGATATTTATCGGGGGTACCTCGACACAAAACCTAGCTAAGAACACTCGCATACTCTTATAGTACAACTGTGTAAATTTTCAAGAAAATAGGTTCAGCCGTTTCGGAATCTATAGGTAACGGACACACACACACACACACAGAGACACACACACACACACACACACACACACACACACACACACACACACACACACACACACAGACAAACTTCCATTAATAAATAAGTTTAGTTTAGATGTATGTGTGTCTGCATTCGTGTCCATGCGTCCGTCTGCGAAGATGTGCGTACGCGTAGAATGTCGTGATTATTTCACATTTTTGTTGTTTTCTTTTTTCTTTTTTTTTCTTTTTTTCACTTTACACTCACGTCTTAACATTTTCTCACTCTTTTTTTCTTTTTCCTCATTTTTTTCTGTTGTTGCCGTTTGATTTCCATTTTTTTTTTTTTTTTTTGTTCTAACCAGAATGTCGTTGTTAATTTTTCATTGTTCTAATCTTTTCTTTAGTTAGGAAAATTGTAATTCATTTTTTTTTCATAAATAGAGCTATAGTCGCGAAAATATTTACCTTATTACCACGTTTCCACTGATGTTTCAAAGTAGTATTTAAAGTAGTTTTAGGTTTTAAGATTTGACGCAGCAAAGAAGACATAAGAGTCATAGAATATATTAGTTTAGATTATAAATAATTTCCGTTTTTGTTTATTAATAACTAGCAGTATAGCCTGGCGTTGCTCGGGTGTAATGAAAGCTTTAAAACTAATCCATGGTCCTGGAACTCAGACTCTTTGAACGTTGTCATGAAAGACTAAAAAGCAAAAGTTGTTTCCAGTTAAAGCGAAACCGTAGACTGAAAGGAAAATGAATGGATATAAATCAAATTTTGATTTCCTGGTATCGATATTAAATAAGTCTTTTTCGTCGTAAACTGAATTTTGAAGACTAAATAAGTCCTCTGAGTAAATGGTATTATGGCTGAGACTAAGAACTACAATTATACCTACTTAGAGCCAAACCCGAAGCAAAAACTAAAATAATAGGGCTGAAAAACTGATTTTGATCAGACCCGGTAGGATATCGGGGTATCGATTTCCAATATCGGAGTCAAATAAGTCATCCAAGGATAGAACTGCAACCTTGAAACTTCTGAATATCGTTTTTTATGTCTTTGTCTATGAGTGTATCAAATTTGATTAAAATCGGACTACTTCTTCCATAACCCGATTTTTTCGATTATGAATTTTCGATATTTATCGGGGGTACCTCGACACAAAACCTAGCTACGAACACTCGCAGAAGCTTATAGTACAAGTGTGTAAATTTTCAAGAAAATCGGTCCAGCCGTTTCGGAGTCTATAGGTAACGGACACACACACACACACACACACAGACAAAGTTCCATTTATAAATAAGTTTAGATAGGCTTTGTTCTTGGGATATAAAGACTCAGCTCATTGTCTTTCCTAATTTTGCCATATAATATATTGCCGTGCGTTTAATATATTTGTTAATTCCTCCAGTACGTCGCCAACAAAAATATTTTAGATCTTCATCATCGAAGTTCGATGAAGGACGCAGTCTGGTTACATCACCTAACGACGTAATTTGCAACCTAATTTCATACTTGCCGGTCAATTATGACTCCTTAACCATAACTACTACATACTTTTCTAGACACCTCCATGGCATTATTAACTTCTTGGGATTCTCATACTACTCAGTCAGTTAAATGCCATAAGTGATTCACGCTTGGGTGATCATGTCTCGAAAGAGACATGACTGACTAGGCAAAATGTTTTCCCTTTCTGCGGTAGTCTAGTTGCCAACCAAGGCTATAGAACCTGTTATATCCCGGAAGGGGATAAACAGAGAAAGAATAGTGCAAGAAATAATTCTTAACACTGAGGATATATAAATAGAGATTTATTATACCTCAGTACAATAAACCAAATACACGTACACCAACGAACAGTTAACAAGAATAACAATCAAGAAAGCAATGTCTCTGTATAGGACGTAAGCGTCCGTCTTGAGAAGAAGGCTTCCGTCTAGTGACATCTAACTCTCGTCTAAGGCCGATGGCTCTCGACTAAAGTCGATGACTCTCGTATACTAACGAAGACTCCCGTATAATGACGAACACACTCGATCACCCTGTAGTTTGTTCTAGTCCCGGTCTTTTATAACCCGGGCCATACCCATTCCTGGGTAGGAGAGGATATTTCACTAAAACAGAACCCAATCTGCTCTGCTATTCAACTCATAGCAGGAGGGACAAGGATTAATGAATTTCCTAAGTGCATTTGAGCATAAGTGAATTCCACGAACTCAACTGGAAATCGAACTCGGCTCTCCGATTTCTCATTCCGAAACACAACTCACATTCATATAATATTCAGTCAGTAAGTTAAGTGCCATCCGTGATACACGCTTAAGTGATCATGTCTCTTTTAATACATGACTGACTGATTTCTTATTCCGAGCCGATATCCATTGCATCACAAAATGTGATGTAAATGTACTTTCAACCCATCCACTATTGGGATTAAGAAGGGGATTAAGAAGGGGATTAAGAAATTTCACCTATGGCACTTAACTAACTGAAAATCTAGAAAATACTGAAAATGTTGAAAATATAGAAAACAGAGAAAAATGTAGAAATATAGAAAATGTGAAAATATAGAAAAATGAAAAAGATATATAAAAAATGTACAAAATATAGAAAATTTATAAAATGTAGGAAAATGTAGAAAATGTAGAAAATATTAAAAATGTTGAAAATATAGAAAATACAGAAAAATAAAAAATATTGAAAATTTGGAAAATATAGAAAACCGTAGAAAATATAAAATATATTAAATGTACAAAATATAGAAAATATGAAAAAATATAGAAAATATGAAAAAATGTAGAAAATATAAAAAATATCGAAAATAGAAAAAACAGAAAAATATAGAAAATATAGGAAAATATAGGAAAATATTGAAAAGTATAAGAAAATATAAAAAAGAAATATAGAAAAAGTATAGAAAATATAGGAAAAATATTGAAAAAAGATATATAATTTTTTTTTTTTACTTTTTTATATCAGAATAATGTCAGGAAAATTAATGAAAATGTAGCAAAAGATTAAAATTTCAGCGTCTCCTGCCCTTCTTGCCCATATATACTTACATTATGTAACTACACATGCGCTAGAAAGATAGAAGACGCCGAAATTTTAATCTTTTAAATTTAAATCTTTATTTTCAAAGTATCCCATCCCTTAGATTGACTGTCATCAATTTTTCTAGACTTATCAATTTTGCTATTTAATTCAAAACTTGGGGTAAGATACCGTTTCATGTCTTTCTTAAGGGCATTAGTTCATGTCTTTCTTAAGGGCATTAGTTCATGTCTTTCTTAAGGGCATTAGTTCAAAAATGAGTGCAATAAAATACTATGACGGGTAAAAAAATATAAGTAATTTGAGGCTTCAGTGCTAAAACAACGAAACTATTCAGGGTTGTCCAAGATGTTATCGTCTCTCCTTAGATTCGCCTTTCTTTTTTTTTTTTTTAATCATATCACCCCGGGCAAGGCGACAAGGCCACTGGTGTGCAGGAGGCTACGTAAGATTGAAAAGATTGGAAAAGAGAAAGCCGGAAACCACATCCTAAACAGGGAACAAGGGATGAGCCTCTACACCTGTTCAATAGACGTGGGTGGAGTGTGAACCGGGCGATAGTTCAGTCTCAGTGAATTGACTATTGGAAAAGTGTGTTGCTTCCGTTTGCTTTTTCCATGGTTTTCAACTCAAAGTAATCATTCTCCTACAGTGACTCCAAGCCAAGGCTCGACAGCCCAACTTACTTTACTATTTAATCCATAGCTGGGATAAAGGAAGGGAGAGATACATTTATGGTTTTCCGAAGCTGCTCGGATTGAGGAATCGTAGAGCCGAGTTCGAATACTAGTCTGGTTTATTACATTCACTCACGTGAGAAAAGTATTAATCTATATATTCTTCCCCTCAACTATGGTTAAATAGCAGGATAGGTTCCATAGCCTTAGGCAGCAACGCGTCTATGTGAAAGACAACTTTGAGTTTAAAACCCGTCTTTTGCTCGCTACACTCCACCTGGGTTCTATAGCCTTGATTTCCAACCAGTCTAGGAGAAAGACAACCTTGAATTCAAGCCAACCCGGAAAGGATTTGGATCTGTCAGGCTATCTTGCACAGAGAACACCATTGCTGCTGCTGCTGCAGCGCGTGAGGTACCCCTACGACCATAATGGGTTATAGTACCGTGATCGTGTGTCTGATGTGAAAATGATTTCAACGAAATGTTTGTTTCGTAAATTGCACAGTTTGAAAGATATCTGTGATAAATATAATCGTAGTAATACATTACCGGTACACGTAAATTCTGCAACTCACGAAACAATTATATCCATTTGCACAAGAAAGCTTAATCTTATATTTACAAAGTTTTGGAAGATAAATCGATTATTCCAATTATTTCAATCGGATTTTATTTTCAAAGAGATTTTTGGATCGAATTGAATCATCCTACACATTTCTGGCTGTTTTATTAAAAACACAAAATAATGAAAATATCTTTTAGCAAGCTATCAGAAAAAAATAAGCAAATTTTTAGACTAATGCCACTGAGCAATTTTAATCTGTATTCAAAGTTCCCGATGGACAAAAATGTTTAGAAGCGCATGTTATCGTCTGTTTTTATGAGCATTTTTTTTCTTTACAAGTTTGTTATCGTTTGCTTTTTGAACAAATGTTTTTACAAAAGATTATCGTTTGCTTTTATGAACAATCATTTTTACAAAGACCTGGTACCAGTGGTTTTTATGAAAAAACATTTCAACAAAAGCCTGTTATCGTATGATTTTTAGGAGCAAACAGTTTTTACAAATGCCTGTTATCGTCTGCTTTTTTTAACAATTGTTTTCGTAAACGTTTATCGTTAGCCTTTATGAACAAACATGTTCTCCAACCCTTTGTATTGTCTGCTTTAAAGAAAAAACATTTTTACAAACGCGTGTCATCATCTATTTTATAAAAAGATTTATACATTTTTCAAAAAGTTTGTCATCGTTTGCTTTTTAACAAATATTTTTTACAAACGCTTTTCGTTAGCCTTTATGAACAAACATTTTTTCAAAGCTTTGTTATCATCTGTGTTGCAGTGGATAACAGCTCTGGAGGAGAACTCGGAGAGCCGAGTTCGAATTCCAGTTGAACTCGTTGCATTCACTTACGCGTAAATACTCTTGCAAAAGATATTAATCCATCTCTTCCTTCCAGCTATGGGTTAAATAACAGGACGGATTGGGTTCTATAGTCTTGGTTGGCATCCACTCTGCCGCAGAAAGTAATGGCGACCTACTGTGGGAAAATCGTCTGCTCAGTCAGTCATGTCACTCTAATTTATGCCATTTAACGGATTGACTGTTATCGTCTGCTTTAATGAACGAACCTTTTTACAAACGCCTGTTATCGTCTGCTTTTAGGAGTAAACATTTTTTACAAACGCCTGCTATCGTCTATATTTTAAAACAAACATTTTTTTCAGACCCTTGTTATCGTCTGCTTTAATGACTTTTCTTTACACACGGTTGTTATCCTTTGCTCTTATTCGTTATTACTTCCAAATTAGCAATGATATCATCTGACCAAATCAAGCAATTAAATTAATTTGATTCTCTTGCATAATGCCGAAGTGATTCTTATACACTTACTTTCCTTTTCAAGTGTAAGAATTGACGTTCCGGTGTAATCTGATTTGGTCTTCTCAACTATTAGGTCGGCTACCGTGTGGTCTTTTATCAGGGGTGGCGACTTTGTAGAATCTATAAACAAACCATCTTTTTAAGATAAAAATTAAATGATAAAAAGTAACTTAAGCTATTTCTTCTAATTAAGTTACGCAAGTCTGGTCAGTATCTAGATGTGTGATCGCTTCGGAAACCAACTACTGTAAACTTGAGTGTGTGAATAATGTGATGGAATATATATAATGTATTTGTTTAAACGTTATTTTTAATGGATACTCGAATTTAAGTAAATGCTCTATACAGTATATTTATTTATTTATATCTAACGACCTGAATATTCGAGAAATATTGTTAAAAATTATGCGCCATTCATTAAATCTATTGACGATTTTCCATCATATTTGATTAAGCAATTTATTAACAACAAATTTGTTCGCCCTTAAACACATTAAACTCCAATCCATATACTTTTCTATGTATTTTATTAGGCGTTATTAATATTTGTTATTAGGCTGAGTCATAAATAATTTTCGTTTTTTTTCTTATCAAATTTTCTTCAAAATATTACAGCTGGTTCCCAGAAACGGAAGTTATTTATGACTCAATCTGATATAGTCAGTAATATCGTTAACACCTCACAAAACACCGAGTTTAAAGCGTTTAAAGATGAAAAAAAATGGACTGGATATAAAGTGATCAATATAGAGCAGCTACAAATATAAGAGAGTCGGTTGAAAAATTCATAGCCTGACTAAGATTCTCTCATGGAATGTGACCAGATGACATTTATTTTTCAACAGTCCTCCTTGCGATCAGCAAAATCTTTCTATCAGAATTGTTTTGCTCGGATCCCATTGGTGAATAAACTGATGGTTAAAAAAATTCATCAATAGCAGAAATGACGTCATCATTACAGCAACTGGTTCCCAGTCAAATGTTTTTTCGTGTTGGAGAACAGATGATAGTCAGATAGGGCCAAATCAGGTGAATAGGGAGGATGAGCGACCACTTTCAACAGACTTGGAATATAGCCGTCAATGGTTAAGAACACATGTATGTTCTCCTGCCCTAATGGTTGTGACACACAACCCGATAACTTGGGACTGATTCTGTATGTGCCTAGGTAGTAATGTTTATCCGTGTAAAATCAATGTATACTTCCAGTCAACCGTGAGTAAATATCTACATTTCTTTCGTTCCATGCATTTTCTCCGCGTGCTACACACACACACACACACACACACACACACACACACACACACACACACATATTCATTCACCGACCATGAATCATACTGTAAATTAAGGCATTTTAGTTATGAGACAAACAGCCCGTTCATAACAGGAACCAAGAACATGTCTACTGATGCGTTGTCCTGATGAAACAAGACCACTTTCTTCAGTTTTCCTGGGTGTTTGGTCTTGATGTAACTGCCTCAGCAAACTGTTATAGTACTTTCTGTTGATGGTTTGACACTTTGGAAAATAGCTAATGCAATTCCTTTTTCATACTCAAAACTCTGAGGTCATCACTTTCCCTGCAGAAGAAATTACCTTTGCCTTCTTTGGAGCAGGTGAGAAAGGGCGTTTCCACTTCATGAATTATCTCTTTGTCTCTGGCTCAAAGTGATGAACCAAACTCTAACACCAAGAATTGGTTAGAAAACGTTCACAGGAAGCAGCTGGATTTGTCAGAATTTCCCGTGATGTGATCAGTCTGGTGCGCTTCCTATCAGATGTTAGAAGACGTGTCATCCACCGAGCAGAAATCTTCGCTAAGCCAAGTTCAAGTCATTAAGCAGAATATTCTCAATTCTTTCACGAGATATGCTAATAGCATATAATAAAAGTCGCTACTAGTTACTTTCGAATTCTTCTTTGAAAGGTCAGATGTCAGTTTGCTGAGAAAGAAACAACGCATTTATTAAGAAGTGTTGAAATTAATGCTCGCAAGATTTTACAGTTCCTTCGTAGTCAGTTTATTAATTTTTCAGTCTACCCCCCGTATATACGAGGTGGTATCAAAAGAGTTCTGTGGCGTGCCAAAAGGTGGCAACATGCGGTTGCACACGCAGTGACCTTCATCCATCAGTGTGCCTTTATATCGCTAACAATTTTAACGACATTTACAATCTCTACGTTTCTTTCCATTTTGCAAGCCAATCGATAAAATCTGAATAAGATGATTCGTTCAGAAAAATAGTTTAATAAGAAAACGTACTTCGTGGTTTAATAATTTCTTTAATTTAATTTAATTTTATAGGACTTCATAGTAAACATTTTTTTTTTAATTTGCTTTTTTTCCCCTCTTTTTAACAGCGAATTCTTAGGATTTCTTACTCTTGGTCATGCAAAATATAACGAGCCATAAGTAACTATTCCTTTCTGGAGGCAAATTCTAATTTTTTTAAGCGTTTGGCCTTGTGATCTGTTTATAGTCATCGAAAACGCAGAGCTAACTGGAACCTGGAACCTGAAATCTTGCATATCAAAACTTGGAGAAAAGATATGCAAAAAGAAAAAAAAATATTGCATTCTTATTGAATGAGTATTTGTTATTTTAATCAATAAATTGTTTGTAAAATAGTGGGAGAATGTTAAGTAATATAACTTAATTTTTTCTCAAAAAATTAATGAAAATTTTTTGTACTAATCTATGCACTCTAGTAAAACCAACTGTTCTTTGTAAACCCTGACCTGTTTTCATTTCTCCCTAAAATTTTAGTCTCGATCGATTTGTGTATGACTATTTTAGAGGGTGAGACGAACGGACGGACTAACAGAGGTCACACAATTTTATATATAGATAGATAACTAGTCCAGAAGCTTTTTAATACAAACTCGTGTAACATAATTAGTTTGTAATTTTAATAATAGAAACTAGTTGAGAGCTGTGGAATGAAACGCCTAACTGTACATCTCACTATAGACCAATGATAAATAGATAAGTAGTGTTCAGATACGTGTGCTCGAGATTCACTAAGCAATGATGAAAGTTTCACGTTTCTAACTCTACGTTTAGGTTACTGGAAATTATCATTAAACAGAAAAGCCAACCTTGATTTGTTTTAATCGTTAGAGAAAACCGATTCAAATAAACTAAAGATTGTATCTCCATTGTTAGACTACATTGTAGAATATGTCGAGTGCGTTCATTCCATTAAACCTGGATACTGCCCTTGAAACAGACTTCCAATCATTGGTTAACATTGGCAAGAAATGACTTGTAAATTTTAACGCCCCCCACCAAAAAAAAACTGCTCTCTTTTAACCATGATAGACAAACATTCCTGCCAGTCATCAACATGGCCGATGAAAGCCTCCTGCACCTCTTTGGCCTCACTTTTCAACGGAACTGAATTGGATCGACAACATCGAATCTATGGCTGTGTATACTGCCAGGAATGTTGGGTTTCTTTATCTGGCCAGAAAGTTTTTTCATCAGAATCCATTTTTCACATTTACAATGAATTGCAGAAGCACCTAAAGACGATTGGTAGATACCAATCGTCCTTAGGTGCTTCTGCAATTCATCTCGAGGTTCTTGAAAAAACCCAAGGAAGGACTTGCAATGTAATCGGAATATTTATAAATGAGCTAATTATTCAGGAAAATAGGTTCCTTAAAACCAGTTGTTATCAATACTTCTTTTTCCAGTCTCAATAAGGGTTTCCTTCCTTGCTTTTTGTTTGCGAAAGGACGGAATATCAGAATCTTGATTATGTAATGTGACTTCTTTATAACTGATACAGTTCTTTTGTTATTAATTTTGTAAATATTATTATACGAGTGAGTTCGTGCCGTCAAAAATGACGGCAAAATATATATTGATGTATCTACTATTGAGTATTTTGCATTAAGACATAAGAAAAAACAATAAACCAAACACATGAGCATGACAGGAAGGAAACATATATATATATATATATATATATATATATATATATATATATATATATATATATATAAGTAAAGTATATCTAGTGAGCCAGACAAACTTACCTAGGTTTCACCTAAACGGATCGTCAGGGAAAGTTCCCTGACGATTCGTTTAGATGAAAAATAATTTGGTCTGTCTGGCTCACTAAGTATACTTTACTTATTCCGCTCTACTTAAGTATTGAGCGCTTTTTTGTTAGTTGAATACTCGTGTCAGGGTTTTTTCTTTGGACTACGTGCTGACTCGGTCCGAACTCTTTTGACCGATGTTCATGTATTTAGCTCTTTCTTTTTTAAAACATTTTCCCCTTCTTCGTAGATTCGTGGATGGTTTTTCGGGTATAGTTATTATCTCTTATATATATATATGCCCAAAAGAAACGCAAAATGTCTTATCGGAATTATGGGAATCAAAATGTAAGGAGGAAGAAGAAAAATCCCGTAAAATTCTGGAAAAGAAGATAACCTGGTTAAAAGCACTACCAAATCAGAAAGAATCGGACAAAAAAACACAGAACATACCAAACAGGGCATTATTAAGAAAAGAAACCCTGGACAAAACACATACCCAGGAAACCCATATGAGGGACAAAACAGACGCAAACATTTCAGACCACAGCATTATTATAACCCACAAACACATCCAAACATCAGGTACACTCACAAAATCACACCGAACCACGTAATAACAACTCCACACAACAAACAATTATTTCATAACAATAATTATAATATTCACATACCTACACGTCAACCCCTACCAAGCCAAATATCAACGAACACATGTAAAGGGCCGCCATTTCATAACGTAAACAGACTAAACTACAAAGCATTCCCCAAAACACAGAATGTACAATACTACAACTACTACTACAAATCCCTGTACGGAAATACATTCACCCACCAAAGACCACCCAGACATACAAACACCCCCATTCTTCAACCCAAACACATACCACCGCGAAATGAATAGAGATACCTCACCAATTAATAAACATTTTTTTAGAATATCAGATCAGAAGGAAAAGACCAATTTAAAACATCTAAAAAATACAAACCCCATTCTCTTCAATCTTTCTTCATACCCTTTAAAAGAAGAAATAAACATTCTAAAATTGGGTCTAAAATTCTGCCCCACCCCAAAAAGAACATTACAGACCTAAAAAAAAGATCTTAAAGCATTCGAACGGAAATTTAGACTTCTTGAAACACTACACAACAACACTACCGATAACTCAATAGTAAAAAATAAATCTAAATATTGCCCTAACAAAAACAACAATTCAAATGAAATGAACATATTCTTTGAAAAAATCTGGGATACAGGCTTTCAAAACAAACACAACACCCATAGCAATCTCACACACAAGCAAAGACCAGCACTAGAAAACATCCGTAAGAACAATGATATAATAATAAAGGAAGCAGACAAAGGCGGTGCTGTAGTCATTATGAATAAAACTTATTACAAAACAAATATTCAAGATATGCTAGGAGACGAAAATAACTACAACAAAATCAACCAGAATACAGATGAAAAAATCACATCAGAAATAACAAAAACTCTGCCTTGCACACAGTAGAATATTAACGAAAAAAGAAAAAGATTTCCTTACAGACTTTACTTCAAAAACCAGTAATTTTTACGGACTTTCAAAGATACACAAATCAGACACAATTAAAGGAAAGCAGCTATCCAGGAACAAAAATCGGAATATATCCACACCCCAAACCCCAGTGACCCTAAATTTAGACCAATTGTAGAAGGACCAGCCTGCCCTACAAGCAGACTGAGCAATTTAATTGGCGTTCATTATGGTCATTTAATGTATCATAACATGTATAATAACAAAAACAACAAATATACACTTTAAAGAAAACGTTCACGGCTTCTCACACTTTGTATTATATATATATATAATATACAGCGAAGATGATATATATATATATAATCTTCGCTGTTCACCTAATTTGGCTCTATCTGACTATCATTTGTTTTCCAACACGAAAAACATTTGACTGGGAACCAATTGCTGTAATGATGACGTCAATTCTGCTTTTGGTGAATTTTTTTAACCATCAGTTTATTCACCAATGGGATTCAAGCAAAGCAATTCTGATATATCAAAGTGGCTCTGCTTTGTATTATATTTATGCTAAACTTTATTAATCATCATCATAATAACAGATATATTTCAGTTACACAGAGAAAAAAAATTTCTCTATTCCTCGTCGAAAATCTAACGAATTCTCCAAACAAATCTTTTCGTTGGATTCTATCTGTACTCGAAAGCATGACCACGTGTGTTCCTCACGTTCCCAAGCAGCCAGGGCCAGCCGGTACAATTTACTCCATTGAGATAAGCTTTGACCTGATCAGAAATATTCAATAATTAACGACTATTCATGCAACCGTAGAATTAATATATATATATATATATATATATATATATATATATATATATATATATATATATATATGTTTGAATAAACGGCGTAGAAAATATCATTCAATAAGTTCAAGCACTGTGGGTATCTCGGACTTACAAGTTAAAGAATCGAGCGTCAGTCATCTGAATTATCAATAAGTGTGTGAAATTTTAAACAAGCTTTATTCAAATTCAACAGCGAGGCTATCCAAAAAAAAAGGCTAGAGGTACTACTAAGATGTATTATCGTTGGTTGTAATCTTATTAATATAAAACACTTGTTGTGTTGATGGCTGACATAGAAAGAAAACTAAAGGACCTCCTAGACAGGATTATAAAGAAAGCAAGAAGAAAAGACTAGCTATCAACTGCAAGAAGACTGAAAATGTGGTTATCAGCAAGAGAAAAAAAAAACAAGTAGTGAGATACAAAAGTGAGATGTCAACAACAAGCAGGTGCAGAAATTGAAATATCTGGGAAGCGTTTTAATAGGGGTAGAAAATATCACACCAAGATCTGAACACGCATTGGACTAGTGAAAGACGCTTTCGAAAAGCTAAGCAAAGTATTAAGCAACGAGAAAATCTTGTTAGAAACAAATACAAGAGTGCAGGATTGCTATGTGGTATTCATTCGACCAGCCTTCTTCCTCTTTTTGGCAATGTACTCGAGGTTCTGGATGTGTATTGTCGTGCAGTGGCTATCGACTTGGAACGACAAATCGGGGTGCCAAGTTCGAATTCCAGTTGAATTCCTTGCATTTACTTACGCACAAATACCCCTGGGAAAGGTATTAATCCTTTTTCCGTCCAGTTATGGGTTAAATAATAGAACAGATTGGGTTCTATAGCCTTGGCTAGCAACCAGTCTACCGCAAAAAGCAATGGCAACCTACTGCGGGATAATCTTCTGTCCAGTCAGTCATGTCTCTTTCGAGACATGATCGCCCAAAGCGTGTATCACGCATGGCACTTAACTGACTAGAGGTTCTAATTATCTCTGAATTGGTTAAGCACCTCACATTGCAGAGTCTTTAGATGTTTTGAATATCTCGAGCACATCTGACAGGATTTGGCATACTGGTCTTCTTCACCTTAGGTTATGACATTTTTGAACTGGTTCAGTCTTTCTTATCTAATCGCGAAATGGAAGTTATCTTTAATGTCACTCTTCTAGATACTTTTGCATAAATGCGGTTTTCCCTAGGGCTCTATCAATGGACCCACGTTGTTCCTAATTATCATAAATGACATTCGTGATGTCATCAGTTCTCGACTCGGTATCTATGCTGATGACACAACTATTTACTCATCTATTAATAATAGTCTGATCTGTTCGATAAGGCCAAATTGGCAACTAATCTAAAAAAATGACATCCAATCAGTTGTTAAACGGGGCAAATAGTGGCTTTTTAATGTTAACGTCTCAAAAACAAAACTGGTCTGTTTTAATAATCTGAAAGAAACCTTTTTACCTTAATTCAGCATGTCTGATGGTAAACACCAGAAAAGTGACTATATATTTAGAGATTGTTGATATAATCTAAAACAAGAATCTGCAATATTATTGGTCTTGACTGACATCTCGACTTCAGTCACTTTCTCACGGTCGTAACGTAGCTTCCATGTGCATTTTCTATAAATACTTTTATGGTAATTGTTCTGACGAATTTTTATTTATGGTATCTTGATTTTATAAATTTAAGCACAGTACTAGATTGGCGGTAAGGTACAGTTGAAATGGTTATACGTAATCGTAAGTTCTATGTTAACAGTTTCTTCTTTTGCACCTCCGCTTGTAAAACTCTCTTCTGGTGTTTTAATTTTCAGTCAAGTTTGATCCTCAAAAATTTAAATACAATGTCAATCGTTATCGTCTGTCTTCTAAAATTATTTTTCTTTTATATTATATATCATTTTTTCTTTTTATATTTTCTCTTTCCTTAACATTTTTTCATGTAACCCACTTGCGTCATAGGGGCTTTATTGCCTTGCATGGGTTGAAATTATTAAAAAAATATATGGCAGTGAATGTTGGGCATTTCCGCTACAGATTAGGGAAAACTGGAGGCAACAGAAACGTGGTTCTACAGGAGGATACTAAGAATTCCATGGACAGAGCGAGTAAGCAACAAGGAAATTTTAAAGAAAATTGGAACAATAAGAATACTTTCACAGTATGATAGGAACGATTAGATGAAACTCAAACAATCGACCAGAAATACTTTAACTCTGGAGCTTGCGCAGAAGACAGCATGCCAAATCCTGTCAAATGATTTCGAGATATCAAGAGCAACTGCTTGAGATTTGCCATTCTTATTATAGCCTGGTATATATATATATAGTGATGGTCGTTAGCACATCAGATGCCCCTAACAAAGCGGAAGTTATATTGTTTGTCAGAGATTGTGAAATGTGAGATTCTTAACTATGTAAGCATTGAAATTGAAAATAAAATGTCAGTCGTTATCTTTTGTCTTCTAAATTACTGTTATTTTATTGTCATCTCTCCTTAATATTGTTTTAACAGTGTGAAAGTTTCTCGGTGGTGTTTAAAGGAGAGCAGCTTCGTTTTGGAGGCATTCAAATTTACGAGCCATTTCTTGCCCCAGTTAACCACTGATTGTAGGTTCTTTTGAAGAGCAGCAGCCAGGTTTACTTTGTCAGCCTTGGCAGATTTCTTATTGAGACGAGAGTAGACGTTGGTGTTAACTGCACAGATGCCTACTTGGGAATTAATTACATCAAGAAGGTAATTGTCAAAGATCTGACAAAGCGTAGGAAGCCATATTGTTTGTCAGGGAGAATGTCGTGAGATGTGAGATGCATATTTCAGCATTGATAATAACCTTTAATACTTTGCCAAAAAGAAGTAAGAGGCTAATAGGCCCATAATTAGAGAGGTCAAAGAGCTCCCCAGAGTTTTTAAAAACTGGAACTACAGAGGAGGACTTCTAACAAGCAGAAAGAAGTGAGTCAATAGCTATAGAGTTTGGGGAGGACTGGAGCCAGCTCAAATACAAATTTCTTTTGGACGATAACTAGAATTTCTTGCTTTATGGAAGTCAAGCTTAGAAATTACTAGCAGTATAGCCCTGCGTTGGAAGCTTATATATATATATATATATTATCGATTTTCTGCACTATTGTAAGAACTACAACCTTGAAACTTCTGAATATCGTTTCTCATATCTTTGTCTATGAGTGTATCAAATTTGATTAAAATCGGACCACGCCTTCTATAACGCGATTTTATATATTTATTTACCCATATTTGATCCTCACACATTTATCAACCCTCCAGGGTCCGATATATAAAATCGTCGTCCTGCGGCCTTGGCCGAGATAGAACTCACTACACCCCTCCAATATTTCCTGAGCATTTGGAACCCTGGCGTAGTTTATAGCGAAATTCATAATCTTGTCAAATAGTGTTTTTATTGTGACACCAACACTGGATGGGTTTCCTCCAGGCCCTATCCCGTTATTTAACCCATAACAGGAGGAAAGTTACGGAATAATACCTTTCCCAAGGGTACCAGTGCTTACGTGAATGCAGGGTACTCAACTGGAATTCGAACTCGGCTCACCGATTTCTCTTTCCAAGCCGACATCCACTGCACCACAACGCCCATCCGTAACTCTTATGAAAAACCAGTATCTCTAATAGCTGTGTAGTGGGATTGGCAAATGTGATTTTACCTATTTGCATATATTTGCATATATTGGTTAAAAGATAAATAAAGTGCAGAGTAAAGAGTTTGACGAGAGGAAGATGACTACTCGTCTTCTTTTTCTTGTTCTATGTGTTGCGTCCCTTCAAGATGTAGGCGATCATGAACCTCCACATCCTCCTATCCTGTGTATCTATTTATACTTTTTCCTGCTCTGCCATCCACTTGCTCAAGTCTATCATGTATGTCACGTGTTACTTTCCCCTGTCTCTCTTTTTCTCTATCCGTCCTTTGAGTATCAGGTTCTCTAGGCCCTCCTTCCTTTCTCATTACGTATCCCAGAACCTTCAGCTTTTTCATAGGTGTCGTAAAATAATATTCATAAGGAGCTATACTAAAAAATCCTGTTGAAGTCGTCAGTGAGTAACTTAAGTGCCATACGTGATACACACTTGGATGACCATGTCCCGAAACAAACATGACAAACTGTGCAGAAGATTTTCCTGCAGTAGGTTGTCATTAATTTCTGCGTTAGACTGGTTGCCAACCAAGGCTATAGAACCCAATCTGTCCTGCTGGAGGGAGAAGAGACGGATTATATTATATTATGATAAGTAGTAATTAGTGGGGTATCAGTTTATTACTTCATAACTATATAAAACCTATCCCCCACTTTATGTCCAATAGAAGCTTTACATATGTTTCCAACAATTCAGTCAGTCAGTTAAGTACTGTACGTGATACATGCTTGGGTGATCATGTCTCGAAAGAAACACGACTGACTGGCCAAAAGATTTCCCGCAGTAGATTGCCATTGCTTTTTACTGTAGAGTAGATGCCAACCAATAGCTATAGAATCTAATCTGTCCTGCTATTTAACCCATAGCTAGAGCTAGAGGGAGAGGGAGAAGCGACGGATTCATACATTTCCCAAAGTTAATTGCACGTAAGTGAATGCAACGAATTCAACTTAAATTCGAACTCGGATCTCCGATTTCTCGTTCCGAGCCGATATCCACTGCACCACAATGCACATCCACCCATCGTTGAAGTAGATATGCCGTAAATTAAAATAAACCAAACCAAAAGAAAACAAACTTATTCTTGTGGGATTTTCAGTACCAAAAACGGAATCAGTATCCCAGAAAACATTTTTCTGAACAATCGTGTCTTACGACCCCCTTGAATTATTTCCAGTTCACTTATGGAACTGTATTGAGGAAGATTAAAACAAAATTTTCACATTTTTAATTAAAAAATAGTTTAAATCAAAAACTGACTTCTTACAAAGGTAAATAGTATTCTATTCATTTGAACCTATCCTAAAAAAATTCGTCGGCATTAAATAACCCATTGAGATTGATATACCGTAAAAGAAAAAAAGCCAAACCGACATAGCTCAGTGTTAACGGGTAAAAAGACGTCTTCAACTTTCTTCCCCTGGCCAACGTTAGACTTCATCGTTTCAGATCCTTTTAAGATGGAACACTTCATTTTATGCCTATCTAAAAAAAAAAAAAAAGAAGAAGAAAACACTAATAGTCGTGTTGGTAAGAGTATAAGTTTGAACTGCACTACATAATGACTGACACAGCAAAAACGCTGAATAAAATTGCTGATTTACCTGCACCAAAAATAACTAGTAAAAAGAAAAAACACATTATTCTTTTACAAGAATCACGAAGTGAACGTTAATGATTTGCAAAAGAAAGAAAAAAATTCCAAAGATAAAAATTGATTATTATTTCAAATATACAGCCTTACATATAGTGATTCTTTAATTCGCACACGTGCTTACGAGCGTATTTGTGTGTACGTGGACACACACACACACACACACACACACACATATATATATATATATATGTAAGAAAAATTAAGGCAGACACGTTATTTCATGGTAAATCATGAAATAACGTGTCTGCCTTAATTTTTTTTTTTATAGTTGCTCTATATGTATTTATATACATATATATTTAGAGCTCTCTTAGAGAGTTATCCAACCACTGTATGTACAGGATACATCTTTGGATTCTTCTATACCCACACTTCATGCTGATATATATATATATATATATATATATATATATATATATATATATATATATATAATTTATTTGTTTGAACATTATTTTTAATGGGTACTCGTATTTGAGTGAAGAGTCTATTTTTCCTATAATTAAACAGTACATTTTTATCCACCGGCCTGAATATTCGAGACATCTTGTTTGGAAATCTATCTTTCGGCAAATTTTCTCGGATATTCAGGCAGGTGGATATATAAAAGTACTGTTTAATGATAGAAAAAAAACAGACTATCCACTCAAATACGAGTATCTATTATAATAATGGATAATAATGGATAATAATCAATTAGAATAAATAAATTTAAATATGCCGGGCTTATACCATTTCGTGAGTTTCCGTAAAATTTCGTAATAGTGTATTTGGTCGCTGTTTAATGATAGAAAAAAATCAGACTATCCACTCACATACGTGTATCCATTAAAAATAATGTTCAAACAAATAATTTTGAATAAATATGGTGGTTTATACCATTTCGTAAAATTACTGATGATATATATATATATATATATATATATATATATATATATATATATATATATATATGTATGTATGTATGTATGTATATATATATAACATAGTGATGATCATGTATTCTGTCTTAATATGTATAGTAAAGAATATTAAAAGGTTTTGAGTTTAAAAATGTGTTTTTTGACAGTATTTGTTTATTTCTATTATTATTATTATTATTATAGAAATAAACAAATACTGTAAAAAAAACACATTTTAACCTCAAAACATTTTAATATTCTTTCCTATATGTATATATATACTGAAATGGTTGTTACAATAGTTTATAAAAATTCATAGTATCACAACACAAAAAATTTCGCGTTTCGAAACTGCTACGTGCGCCTCTTATCACCCGATGAGAAGTGCACGTAGCATCTTCGAAATGCGAAATTTTTTGTGTAGTGATATTATGAATTTATAAACCATTGTAACAACCATTACAATATAACGCTCTACGTTGTATCGAGCACTCTTTATAAAAGTAAATGCATGAACAGTAGATAAAAAAACCTACGTGTTCTACAACTTTGTTACAATATATATATATATATATATATATATATATATATATATATATGTGTGTGTGTGTGTGTGTGTGTGTGTGTGTGTGTGTGTGTGTGTAAAGGTTATGGGTTTTTGGCTTTGTGTAAAATATTTGATTTCCTGTATGATAATTCGATAAACGTTTAATCAAAAATAATATTTTAATTTTATACCCTTACTGCATTCATATTAGGTTTTTGCAAAATCGAATTTTGGTTTCGAGTGAACATCTTCAAGAACTAAAATAAATTCATGTCCTTTTCATTATTCTGGAAGAAAAGTTAGTCGATTTGACAGGAGACAAAAGGTTACAAAACCATAACCCTAATATATATATATACACTAGCAGTATAGCCAGGCGTTGCTCGGGTGTAATGAAAGCTTTAAAACTAATCCATGATCCTGGAGCTCAGACTCTTTGGACGTTGGCACAAAAGACTAAAAAGCAATAGTTGTTTCCAGTTAAAGCGAAACCGTAGAGAAATGAATGGATGTAAATCAAATTTTGGTTTCCTGGTATCGATATCAAATTTTCTGCACTATTGTAATAACTGTCGTAATAATATCGTTTCTTAAGTCTTTGTCTATGAGTGTATCAAATTTGATTAAAATCGGACCACTCCTTCTATAACCCGATTTTTTCGATTATCGATTTTCGATATTTATCTGGGGCACCTCGACACAAAATCTAGTTAAGAACACTCGCAGACGCTTATAGTACAACAGTGTAAATTTTCAAGAAAATTGGTTCAGCCGTTTCTATAGGTAACGGATACACACACACACAGACACACACACACAGAGATAAAGTTCCTTTTATAAATAAGTTTTAAGCATTCCACTGCCACTATAGCGCAGGGGGTTGCATAGGGCGATTGGGTATAGGAAATGTCAGAAGGAGGGTGATAGACTAGTTAGCATGTACATAGGGAGAGAGATGGAGAGAATGGGTGTAAGTGTGTTATGAGGTGTCTATTGACCCTACATTTAAACACCTGGAGGTTATAGCCGTCGGGGAAACAAGCATGCGGAGGGGAATTCCACAGACTGGAAGTGCGAGAAAAGAAGCTGTTGGATGCGGTTACGTTGCTTATCCCTGATACTGCCACGTGGCGTCGCTAATAATGGTGATAGAATCATGTTTGAACACGAAAGTAATGGTAAGTTCTTCTACCACGTGGCGTCGCTAACAATGGTGATAAAATCACGTTTGAACACGAAAGTACTGGTAAGTTTTTCGACCACGTGGCGTCGGTAATAATGGTGATAGAATCATGTGTGAACACGAAAGTAATGGTAAGTTCTTCCGCCACGTGGCGTCGCTAATAATGGTGATAGAATCACGTGTGAACACGAAAGTAATGGTAAGTTCTTCTACCACGTGGCGTCGCTAATAATGGTGATAAAATCATGTGCGAACACAAAAGTAATGGTAAGTTCTTCCGCCACGTGCCGTCGCTAATAACTGTGATAGAATCATGTGTGAACACGAAAGTAATGGTAAGTTCTTCTACCATGTGGCGTCGCTAATAATGGTGATAAAATCATGTGTGAACACGAAAGTAATGGTAAGTTCTTCTACCACGTGGCGTCGCTAATAATGGTGATAGAATCATGTGTGAACACGAAAGTAATGGTAAGTTCTTCTACCACGTGGCGTCGCTAATAATGGTGATAGAATCATGTTTGAACAGATAGTAATGGTAAGTTATTCTACCACGTGGCGTCGCTAATAATGGTGTTAAAATCATGTGCGAACACAAAAGTAATGGTAAGTTCTTCCGCCACGTGGCGTCGCTAATAACTGTGATAGAATCATGTGTGAACACGAAAGTAATGGTAAGTTCTTCTACCACGTGGCGTCGCTAATAATGGTGATAAAATCATGTGTGAACACGAAAGTAATGGTAAGTTCTTCTACCACGTGGCGTCGCTAATAACTGTGATAGAATCATGTGTGAACACGAAAGTAATGGTAAGTTCTTCTACCACGTGGCGTCTCTAATAATGGTGATAGAATCATGTTTGAACACGAAAGTAATGGTAAGTTCTTCTACCACGTGGCGTCGCTAATAATGGTGATAAAATCATGTGCGAACACAAAAGTAATGGTAAGTTCTTCCGCCACGTGGCGTCGCTAATAATGGTGATAGAATCATGTTTGAACACGAAAGTAATGGTAAGTTCTTCTACCACGTGGCGTCGCTAATAACTGTGATAGAATCATGTGTGAACACGAAAGTAATGGTAAGTTCTTCTACCACGTGGCGTCGCTAATAATGGTGATAAAATCATGTGCGAACACAAAAGTAATGGTAAGTTCATCTACCACGTGGCGTCGCTAATAACTGTGATAGAATCATGTGTGAACACGAAAGTAATGGTAAGTTCTTCTACCACGTGGTGTCGCTAATAATGGTGATAAAATCATGTGCGAACACAAAAGTAATGGTAAGTTCTTCCGCCACGTGGCGTCGCTAATAATGGTGATAGAATCATGTGTGAACACGAAAGTAATGGTAAGTTCTTCTACCACGTGGCGTCGCTAACAATGGTGATAAAATCATGTTTGAACACGAAAGTAATTGTAAGCTCTTCTATCACGTGGCGTCGCTAATAATGGTGATAAATTCATGTTTGAACACAAAAGTAATGGTAAGTTCTTCTACCACGTGCCGTTGCTAATAATGGTGATAAACTCATGTTTGAACACAAAAGTAATGGTAAGTTCTTCTACCACGTGCCGTCGCTAATAATGGTGATAAACTCATGTTTGAACACAAAAGTAATGGTAAGTTCTTCTACCACGTGCCGTCGGTAATAATGGTGATAGAATCATGTTTGAACACGAAAGTAATGGTAAGTTCTTCTACCACGTGGCGTCGTTAATAATGGTGATAAAATCATGTTTGAACACGAAAGTAATTGTAAGCTCTTCTATCACGTGGCGTCGCTAATAATGGTGATAAACTCATGTTTGAACACAAAAGTAATGGTAAGTTCTTCTACCACGTGCCGTTGCTAATAATGGTGATAAAATCATGTTTGAACACAAAAGTAATGGTAAGTTCTTCTACCACGTGGCGTCGCTAATAATAGTGATAAAATCATGTTTGACCACGAAAGTAATGGTAAGTTCTTCTACCACATGCCGTCGCTAATAATGGTGATAAATTCATGTGTGAACACGAAAGTAATGGTAAGTTCTTCTACCACATGCCGTCGCTAATAACTGTGATAAAATCATGTTTGAACACAAAAGTAATTGTAAGTTCTTCTACCACGTGACGTCGCTAATAATGGTGATAGAATCATGTGTGAACACTAAAGTAATGGTAAGTTCTTCTACCCCGTGGCGTCGCTAATAGGGGTGATGGAATCAGGTTTGAACATGTTTGAAATATGAAGATCAAAAGTATTAAGTGTCACTTTTCTGTATGACATCATTAAATATTACGAGAATTTATTGATAAGTAACTTGTCTTAATGTCTGTCGTCCCTAATAGTGGGCATAAAACATATTGGAAAATGTCGTCAGTAAAATATAAATTTATTCTTTGTGTCGGTTTGATTTATGATGTCATTTTCTCGTTTCTGATTTGACTTTTTTATATTAAATATAATAAAAAATAATAAATTACTTTGCAAACACTTCTAAGATTTCGCGAACATTTACCAAAAGATAACGCTGGCAACATTTGTATATAAACACAAAATTCATCTCATGCTAATATCTTTACATACTTATTTTTTAAAAAGTCTTTACACACTAACAAAAATGTATTCACAAATACATCTTACATGAACATATGCCCATACAAATATTCACATAGATACATATTAAAAACAGCGTGTTACGCTCTCACATACATCATGTGTACCCAATTAAAAGAAAACTGCTTTCTGTTGATTACAGCAAATATTTTTTCATGCCCATGTCTATGAATTACTCAGCCGGATTGTATCGATTTCTTGACTGATCTAACTCTTTAGACTTCATCAAAAGATCTTGCGCGTGCGATCAGGAAAGATATTTCTAAATTCACATACCGAATTTCTTAGGTAACAACGTATGTATATATACATGCACGTAAGTTTATCTAGTTATGTGCGTTGTGGTACAGTGGATATCGGCTCGGAACGGGGAGCCGAGTTCGAATTCCAGCTGAATCCATTGTATACACTTACACGCAAATACCCTTGGGAAAGGTATTAATCCGTCTCTTCCTTCCAGTTATGGGTTATATAGCAGGACAGATTAGGTTCTGTAGCCTTGGTCGGCAACCAGTCTACCGCAGAAAGTAATGGCAACCTACTGCGGGATAATCTTCTGCCCAGTCAGTCATGTCTCTTTCGAGACATGATCGCCCAAGCGTGTATCACTTAACTGACTGAAGTTTATCTATGCATCTATCGATCTAATTGAGTACATATTATTCTGCAACAAAACATGATCATTACGATATATATACATTTTGGGGGTTACAACAATTAAGTATTACATATATATATATATATATATATATATATATATATATATATATATATATATATAGTAAGTGTGCATAAAGTTTGTGTGCACTTTAAAAAAATTATAACTTTATTTGTATTTGCGATAGAAATAATTTTTTAAAAGGATTAGAAAGAAGTAAATAAGTATTATATTTTTTAAGGTTTTATTGAAATTTTATTTAAGTTTCCACATGTCCTTCATCATTAGCAATACAAAGAGTAATACGATTTTGTAGTTCACGGAAAACAATTGCCTACTGATTTACCGTTATGCCTGAAATCACATTAGTTATTTTAGCTTTCAAAACTTCGAATGAACTAGGTTTGGTTGCATACACGATTGTTTTCACGTGAAAAAAATTTAATGGAGTCGAATCTGGTTAACATGGAGGCTAATAACATAGTAAACCCAATCCGATCCCTCTGTTAGGAAATTCCTGGTTTAACAAATATCTAACACGCAAAGCAAAGTGACAAGGAGCTCCATCTTGTTGAAACACTGTATCTTTAAAGTTTAATTGTTCAAACTCATTTTTACAGATTATTTCTACGACAAATACAAATAAAGTTAGAAATTTGTTAAAGTGCACACGGACTTTATGGATACCTTATGTGTGTGTGTGTGTGTGTGTGTGTGTGTGTGTGTGTGTGTGTGTGTGTGCATCAAAGGTTTTTTTTATAGTATTTAAGTCTATTTTATTTTACATAAACCTCTTCTATTTTACACCAATCAAATGCCATTTTACGATCATTATGGTCAGATTCACACACATACTGAAAGCGTTGCTATAGAATCGCCTCTATATCACTGTTTATCTAAGTGCATGACCCATCTAGAAAACAATATTTTTAATAGTTTCAACAAACCCTCATTATATGCACGAAGTATTCACGTTTTCATATTAACGAAAAAAAACATATACAAATTTTAAAAAAACATTAAAGAAACCTTTGAAAGTAACCCTGTTCCGCAGTTCACTTACGAACTTAACATTAAAACAAAATCCTTTGCTTTGATGTTCTAGTTGATGTTAATAATGAAGTTAATGATGTTAATTTTTTTTAAATCAATTCACCCTAAGCAAAGCGGTACCGCCACTGATGTGCAGGGGCTACATAAGAGATTTAAAGTTTTAGGCAGAAGGAGAATGAAGAGGAAGACGAACCAGCAACAGGGGGTGAAAGAGAAAGGGCAAGAGAAGGATGTGAACAAGGGAGTGAAGACAATTGCCAAGGTAGAGAGAAAGGAAAAGAACAAGATACACGGGGTGAAGTGAAAAGGACTGGAGTTAAGTGAATAAGAGATGAGAATTGACTTTGCATTTAAATTGCTGGAGATTATAGCTGTCAGGAAAGCAAGTATATGGAAGGGAGTTCCAGAGGCGGGAAGCGCGAGAAAAGAAGCTGATGGAGTAGCATTGTCGCCTGCATTTTTTGGATCTAACTGTAAAAGGGTGGGACCTTCTTGCCAGTCTGGTTGCCCGAATAAATTGTTGAGTGACCTAAGTTCGTCAGAGCAGAAGCCATGAAAATATTTATAGAAGAGACAGAGGGAAGCCACATCCCGCCGGTGAGAAAGTGGGTGGAGTCGAACTGTCAGGTCGGGACCAATCACATTACAGGTTCTCCTTTGATGGTTGATTCGTATATGTGCAAGATGGATTCAGGCGAAAAAACTTCCTGGTCCGACACAGTGATCCAACCTTCCTAGCAGTGGATTTAGCTATTGATTCAATGTAGTGATTTCACTTGATGTTGGAGGATAGGGTAAGGCCTAGGAGGTGCAGTGTATTGCTTTCGGGGAGACTTGCTTGGTCCATGTTTATGGGTGACAGGAGAGATTGCCTGTTATTGTTGACAGATAGAAGTTTCGTTTTAATATGTTGCTAAAAAATTTCAACCAACCAAACAATGAAATTCTTATCCAATTTCTTACTTCACTGCCAACTACAATCTTCAAAAATTTAAATTCGCCATCTTCTATATTCTGGAATACTTTTAATTCATTGTCTTTTTTTTATCTCTCTCTCTCTCTCTCTCTCTCTCTCTCTCTCTCTCTCTCTCTCTCTCTCTCTCTCTCTCTGTTATTTAAACTGATGACACAACTATTTACTCTTGTCTTAGTTGCAAGTCCATCAGGTACGATAAAGTAAAACAGGGCCTCTAATCAGTGGTTAATTGGGGCAAGGAATAGCTTGTAAATTGTAACGCCACCAAGAAAAAATGCCTCGAGTACGCATTCTTCTTCTTATTATTATTATTATTATTATTATTATTATTATTATTATTATTATTTGTACCTTGTCCTTTCAGAACGTAGGCGATAATGGCTTTCCATGTCTCCCTATCCCTAGTGGCTCTTAGCACGCTTTTTCCTGTTACACCATGCAACCCTCGTTCTGTCATCCACCTGCTCAGGCCCTTCAAGTATGTTATCCGCTTCTTTCCCCTGTCTCTTTTCCCCTCTATCTGGCCTGTTAGTATCAGGTTCTCCAAGCCCTCCTTCCTCATTGTATGTCCCGGGAACTTTAGGTGTCCTTTTCTGATGCTCAGTATTAATTTCCTTTTCGTTTCCATCCTTTCCAAAACCTCATAATTGCTCACATGCTCAATCCATGATGACCGAAGCATCCTTCTACATTTCAATTGGTTCAAGTTTTTCCTTCATCTTTGATTATATTGTCCAGCATTTGCTGTCATATTGAAGAACTGACATCACATAGCAACCCAGTACTCTTTTCTTTGGAGTGAATAATTAAAAGAAAATCGACAAGAGTAGAAATATTATGTTCCCTAGATGCAATAGTTTACTTGTCTTAATAATATTACAAAATCTTCCACTAAAAGGCAATACCGGAACCCCGAGCAAAGAATGAATATAAGAACAAAGACTTCGCTAGCAACAACACCTGATCTTAGTATATATATATATATATATATATATATATATATATATATATATATATAGTATATCTCTTGATATACGAATGCAGAGACACGTGTATTGTTTTCCTCGAGCCACAAGATTAGCAACTTTAGCATACTTTTACTGTGAAACCGATAAATTGTAAACGCAAATTCTACTCCAACAGCTTCTTTTCTCGCACTTCCTGCCTGTGGAATTCCCTTCTGCATACTTGCTTTTCCGACAGCTACAATCTCCAAGAATTTAAATGTAAAGTCAATAGTCACCTCCTGTCTCACTAACTTACATCCTATCTCTCATGTTTTTTCTCCGTCTACCCCACTCATCAGTATTCTCTTCCTTCTCATACTCTCTTCCTGACACCCTCTGTAACCTGTCACTCTTTCTCATAACATTCCTCCTATGTAACCTCCTGCACAACAGTGGCAGTAAAATGCCTGGCTTAGGGCGACACGATTATCCAGAAAAAAAAAAGAATGTTCGTTTCCACGTATGAGAACCAGGTTCGAACATGGTCGATTTGTCAGGAAATTAACTTTTTGATTTTATCGATCAATATGAGGCGATCCCAGCCCACGGCGCCTTTGGAAAGTTCCGGAAAACCCCACCACGTGTTGATCCTAGCCTTGTGAGTGAAATTGGGTAGACAGAACTGTTCTGGTGTCACAAGTCAAAACAAGTAGAAGGTTGTTATATCAGAGTTTTCCTTCTCCTACATAGATATCTTATCAAAGGCTTATGGGCTAATCATGCGCCTGGACATCAACTCTGCGGGTAACTGCATGAAAAATTGAAAAACATTCAATGTAACATGTTTCGTCTTCTAAATGGACTTCATCAAACTAAAGTAATGTTCTTATTGATGGAATAATTATATATAAAAGGAGATATAGAATATAAACGTAATCTGACGTTTACGTTTATATTCTATAGACATAGGAACGCTAAGTTTTTAAAATTCTAGCATCTGATGTGTCTAGACGTTCTGCTCAGCCAATCTCATTATGTTAACTAATGCTTATTTTCGTTGCTGTTTGTATCGCTGCTATTTTTTAGTATCTCACATTGTGAAAATAAAAGATAGAAAAATTGATGGTGTAAAAAGGAAAAAAGTCCTTTTCACACTTTTTTACGGGTACAAAGGTTAAACTTTGTCGAACATTTTTTACTTCTGTGTCTATATTTCTGAAATGAAGTATTGTAATTATTTACATTGTTCGGACTGTTACCCTCATCTTTGAAGAAAAAATATATTATTAGCAATACATTTTTGAAGGCAAAATTACATATCCGCAATACATCTGGCTATCACCAAAAACAACTTTACAAAAATACAGCAAATAAAGCTGATCTACAAACTTATTTCTTACAAATAGTATATATTCTATTTTTACAAACCTATTGCAAAAACCTTGTTGGCATTAACTAACCCATTGAGGTTGATATGCAGTAAACCAAACCAAACCAAGTTAAAAATCCAGAAGGTCATTAATGAATATTAGGAACTGCGTACGTTCAAAGATAGAGCCCTGGAGAACACCTGCATTACTGCAAAAATATCTAGAAGAGTGACCATTCAAGATAACTTTTATTTTCTGATTTGATAAGGAAGATCTTGATAAGTTGAAAATTTCGTTTAGAAATACCGTAACATTTCAACTTGCGAAGAAGACCGTCATGCCAAACCCTGTCAAATGGTTTCGAGGTGTTCAAAACAACGATCTGAGCGTCATCTTTCTTATCTAAAGTGTGATAGATTCTTAGCAATAATCGCTAAAAACATTAGCAGTTAACCTATAGAAGCAAAAGCCATATTACTTAATGACATTGTGTTTCGAATCTGACAGTTCACAGTTTTATTTACATTTTTGTTATCAGAGCGATGACGTCATCTGACGAGTCTGGAAATTGGTGAAGTTTTTGCCAATAACAACTGAGTCACCGTAATGGTCGTGAAAAGAAATGCACAATGCCAACCATGTCAGAAAGTACAGAAAAAGAAAGTCACTGGAAGGAAAAGAATCACTGATAGAAAGAGAGAGAGAGAGAGAAGCGAAGAAAGAAAAACACCGAAATCGAGAAAGAAATAAGAAATAGAGGGAGAGAAAAATGGTTTAAATAGGCTTAATTAAAACTAAGTGAGATGTTGCCGGCAGGGAAAGTTCTTCATTAAATTTACGCGCGTTTCGTCTTCAGAGTATGACAAGAGTCCATTTCATATCCAAATCAATAAAACAAGTAGTTTCTTTTTTTATATTACCTTCAGATAGCTAGCTAGCTAGCTAGCTAGATAGATAGATAGATAGAAATCATATAGGTAGCTATATTAAGTCTGTACACTAAACAACTTACAAATTCTAACAGTACTTCGGTAAATCTAGACCAATTTTAATCCTTGTTTTTTTTTTTTTTGTTGTTATTTTTCGTTTGTTTGTTTTTTTTTTCGTTTCTTTTTTATTTGTTTGTTTTGTTTTTGTTTTGTTTTGTTTTTAGGTTTTGTGTTTTTTTTTTTGTTTTTGTTTTTATTTTTGTTTTTTTTGTTTTTTTATACAATATCGAATCGCACCAATACACACAAAATGTGCGGCGGCGTTTACGATGTACAAGTAAAACTGCTGCCGACTGGAATTTGGTTTCTTGGATTCGGATCACCACTGCAACCAGATCCGTTATCGATGAACTGGTAGGATCGCGAATGGGGAATCATAAAATGCAATAGATTCGTAGAATCGAAGTGTAACTGTTAAGCTTTATCCACACAATGTGTAAGGTCAGGGGATGAATCAACCGCCAGCCTGGCGACCTCCAGATTAATATTCCCAACACTGCACATTGGGCGTATGTGCATATGGCATAGAGGAGAAAGAAATTCGAGTGTAAGATTTGAAAATCATTGGATACGTTCTCCATTCAATTATTTTCATGTTTCATTCTTATTTACCGACATATCATTCACTGTTGCGTTATTTAATATTCAAATCTGTTTTTGTTTATACTTGAGTATATGGACTATGTTTCTACTTGAGTCAATAAAAGGCATAGATTATATTGATATTTAAATTCACAGGTATACATAGATCGTGCATCTCCACCCCTTATAGTTCTTGAGTCTGCCATTAACGCTGTGCTATCTTCATATATTGTCTTAAAAATTAATAAAATCTTCTGGTAGGTCTTCTTACACTAGCATGGTCTCGTTCTACAGGCGAATGAAGTACGAAAATGTGACTTTCTTGCACACATCTTCATAGATAGATAGATAGATAGATAGATAGATATGTACAGGTCTAGATAGATAGATAGATAGATAGATAGATAGATAGATAGATAGATAGATAGATAGATAGATAGATAGATAGATAGATAGATAGATAAGGAAAAACATGAGATAGATCGGTAGATAGATATGGAAAAATTGGGATAGATAGATAGATAGATAGATAGATAGATAGATAGATAGATAAGGAAAAACATGAGATAGATCGGTAGATAGATATGGAAAAATTGGGAAAAATAGGGATAGATAGATAGATAGATAGATAGATAGATAGATAGATAGATAGATAGATAGATAGATAAGGAAGGAAAAACATGAGATAGATCGGTAGATAGATATGGAAAAATTGGGATAGATAGATAGATAGATAGATAGATAGATAGATAGATAGATAGATAAGGAAAAACATGAGATAGATCGGTAGATAGATATGGATTGGGATAGATAGATAGATAGATAGATAGATAGATAGATAGATAGATAGATAGATAAGGAAAAACATGAGATAGATCGGTAGATAGATAAAAATTGGGAAAAATAGGGATAGATAGATAGATAGATAGATAGATAGATAGATAGATAGATAGATAGATAGATAGATAGATAAGGAAAAACATGAGATAGATCGGTAGATAGATATGGAAAAATTGGGATAGGGATAGATAGATAGATAGATAGATAGATAGATAGATAGATAGATAGATAAGGAAAAACATGAGATAGATCGGTAGATAGATATGGAAAAATTGGGATAGATAGATAGATAGATAGATAGATAGATAGATAGATAGATAGATAGATAGATAGATAGATAAGGAAAAACATGAGATAGATCGGATATATAGGATATGGGATATGGAAAAATTGGGATAGATAGATAGATAGATAGATAGATAGATAGATAGATAGATAGATAGATAGATAGATAGATTGGCAGTAAGGTCTCAATAGTTTTACAGTCGAAATGGCTAGATGTAACGCTAAATTACTGTTGCCATATATGATCTACCCTGCATTCACTTTAGCACTGGTACCCTTGGGAAAAGTATTAATCCGTCCCTTCCCTCAGGTTATGGACTAAATAACAAGGGTAGGACTTAAAAACAAATCCCAATGAATCTTGATACTCGAAAAGAAAACTGTATTACTAGACACAAAAACTTATATAAACAACAATAAATTGTTGAAAGAAAAAGGTATTACCAGCAATAGATAAATAAAGTTTAGTTGGCAATAAATAAATATTAGCAGAATGCGTGTATGTAAAAATATTAAAAAGGTTGCTAATAAAGTCTGTGTTTTTTTTTTCTTTTTATGGCCGGAAAAAAAGTGGAGAGGAAAGTCAGGTAATAAAGGAGATTGTACTTATCGAAGTCAGTTGAAGTATCTTATTTTCTTTGACGGTTTTTGTGGGTGAAGACAAATAAAGGAAAATTGGAAGGAGAGGTAGAATGAATGCATGTCGATGAGACACGAACTCGGCGTCTTGAAATTTCTTCCTTACATTGTGTGAGGTCCTTCAGATTAACGCTCCCATCTCGGACACATTTGACCGGTCAAGAGATGTAGTTTAAATAGTGGATTTTAGTCATGAGACCGGCTCCAATAGCATACCCATTTTCTAGGCGTGAAAAACTGACTGGGGTCAAAGATCAATCTTCTATTTTCTAAAAAAAATTTAGAATCTTACTTTTCACACTGACTTGTGAAATTTGCCTTGGTCTCGATTTTTTCAAAATGCTTTTAGTCGTTTGGATCCGATTTTGCGGGTGTGCAATTTTACTTTGTGTGTTTTAGTTAACTGTACCATGATGTAGGATTTGTATCCTATACTACTGTCTCTTTAATTCTTGTTCTTTTAATTGTTCTCTATCCTTAATAATGTTTTGTCTTTCACTTTCTCTAACGCTTGCGTCTTAGTGGCTTTATTGCCTTGCTTGGGGTGAAAAGATTTAAAAAGCCTGACGTTTCTAATGTCAAAACTCTTCCAATTACCACAACTTCCCAACAGCTGACATTTGTTCTACAGTTCGTCAATAATCAAATAAACTGTGATGGTGGCCAGCGGCCAGCGCCACTTATTTGTTTCCTCTTGTAAGAAACGTCGAGTAAAAAGAGAAAATTAAATTATTTTAGACGGATGACGAAAATATCTTTTTACTTTTAACCAGTAACCAGAGCCTCGTTCTGGCAATCCAGAAATAGGTGGACAATTAAAGATGGCTAACTGTATCTGATGTTTTTATTAAGAGTTGAACGGAAATACGGAAGAATAATGGTTAAATAAGATTTTAGCGTTCCAAGCAAAGTATCAAGAAACAGAAAAACCAAGTTAGAAACAAAGAAAAGAGTACTGAAATTTTATATCAGTCCTCCAATATGGCAGTGAATGCTAAGCAATCTCCTCATGGTTGGAGAAGAGACTTGAGGGAACAGAAATGTGGTTCTACAGATAGACACATCTGAGCAACGACGAAGTTTTAGAGAAAATGGAGATAAAAGGACATGTATACTTATCATCGAAAGAGTTAGTTGAAATTATAAAGGCACATAAAGAGGAAAGTGTGTTCGGAAAATTTGATACTGACAGGACATATGAAAAGCAAGTGGGACAGAGGAATGCAGCACGTGACTTTCCTAACGAGCTTGTGTAGGGATTAGGAAAGATAGCAAAAATATAAAGTTTGGTAAGACCTACAAAAGACAGGAAATTGTGGGGAGCTAAAGAGAGACGGCGCAAAGAAGAAGAAGAAGAAGAAGAAGAAGAAGAAGAAGGGAACTCAAAGAAAAGTTCGAATTCCAGTTGAATTTATTACATTCACTTACGAATACCCTTGGGAAAGGTATTAATCCGTCGCTTATTCATTAGCTATGGGTTAATTAGCAAAACAGACTGGGTTTTATAGCCTTTTTTTTTTAGCAACCTGTCTACTGCACAAAGTAATGGCAAACTACTACGGAAAAATTTTCTATCTAGTTAGTCATGTCTTTCGAGTCATGATCGCCGAAGAGTGTATCACGTATGACACTTAACTGACTGATTGGATTGTGTTGATACTTGAATAGGTCCGGTGAGACAACACATCCTTGTCTTACGCCCCTTTTTATTTTGTGTATTTACTGAATTCATTTTCTATCCGTATGCCGGTGGTTTTCTCCCAGTATCCTTCCTAAATAAACCAAGCTTACATAGCTGTTCTAACAGATATTTGTGACCCGGTTCACACTCATCCCTTATCTTTTGAACAACAGTAAAGGTTTATTCCTTGGTTTCTGTTTAAGACCAGTTTTCCAGTTCTTTCTAAAGTCTTTTTCAACTCTATACTTCTAATTTCTTCATCTGAACTCTGAGATTTTATTTACTATTTTTCCACTTCAATCGGAGAAACAGGTTTCCTATCATCCAGTCCACCTTTCTCCCTGGTCTTTTAAACAGGAATATAGGCTTAACCCTTGTTCCCTGTTTAGAATCGGGGTTCCACTGCTTTCCAAAATCTTTTTATTCTTTTTCCCTCCCAATGGACCCCTTGCGTCTTAGTGATTAAAAAATTAGCTTGTCAATCTCTTTTGCATAATGTAAACATAGGGACATATCAATTTGCATTTGTCTTTTTCTGTTATTTTATTTGGTAAATTTTGTCAGCGTGGTTTTCTTCAATAAATGACACTTTGACGAATATCTAGTAGTCTGATTTGTATCGGCTGGGCGCTTGACCGTGTCGTTAGAACGGGAATGAGGACAAACGTTTTCATGGCGGACATCATCTTTGTCGATGCTGTGAAGAAATAACAATAATAGATGTGCTAGTTATATTATATTATAATTACTTATTATATTTTTAGATATAACTATTAAAATATAATTACTTATATCTTATGGACAGAAACAACAAAAAAGAGGCAACTTATATAATTACTTACATAATATAATTATATTATATTATATTATATTATATATTATATTGTTTTGTATTATATTATATTATATTATTTTATATTATATTATATTATATTATTTTGTATTATATTATATTATATTATATTATATTATTTTATTATTATATTATATTATATTGTTTTATATTATATTATATTATATTATTTTATTATTATATTATATTATATTATATTATAATATTATTTTATATTATATTATATTATATTATTTTATATTATATTATATTATATTGTTTGTATTATATTATATTATATTATATTATATTATTTTATATTATATTATATTATATTGTTTTGTATTATATTATATTATATTATTTTATATTATATTATATTATATTATATTATATTGTTTTATTATTATATTATATTATATTATTTTATATTATATTATATTATATTGTTTTATATTATAATATTATATTATATTGTTTTGTATTATATTATATTATATTGTTTTGTATTATATTATATTATATTATATTATATTATATTATTTTATATTATATTATATTATATTATTTTATATTATATTATATTATATTATTGTTTTATATTATATTATATTATAATATTATTTTATATTATATTATATTATATTATTTTATATTATATTATATTATATTACCTTGTTATATTATATTATATTGTTTTGTATTATATTATATTTATATTATATTATATTATTTTATATTATATTATATTATATATTTTGTATTATATTATATTATATTGTTTTGTATTATATTATATTATATTATATTATATTATTTTATATTATATTATATTATATTGTTTTGTATTATATTATATTATATTATTTTATATTATATTATATTATATTGTTTTATATTATATTATATTATATTGTTTTGTATTATATTATATTATATTGTTTTATATTATATTATATTATATTGTTTTGTATTATATTATATTATATTGTTTTATATTATATTATATTATATTATTTTATATTATATTATATTATATTATATTATATTATTTTATATTATAATATTATATTATATTGTTTTATATTATATTATATTATATTGTTTTATATTATATTATATTATATTATATTATATTATTTTATATTATATTATATTATATTGTTTTGTATTATATTATATTATATTGTTTTATATTATATTATATTATATTGTTTTGTATTATATTATATTATATTATTTTATCTTATTATATTATATTATATTATATTATATTATATTATTTTATATTATATTATATTATATTGTTTTATGTATATTATATTATATTGTTTTGTATTATATATTATATTATATTGTTTTATATTATATTATATTATATTGTTTTATATTATATTATATTATATTGTTTTGTATTATATTATATTATATTGTTTTATATTATATTATATTATATTATATTATATTATTTTGTATTATATTATATTATATTATTTTCATATTATATTATATTATATTGTTTTGTATTATATTATATTATATTATATTATATTATATTATTTTATATTATAATATATTATATTGTTTTGTATTATATTATATTATATTGTTTTGTATTATATTATATTATATTGTTTTGTATTATATTATATTATATTATTTTATATTATATTATATTATATTATTTTATATTATATTATAATATATTATATTTCATATTATATTATATTATATTATTTTATATTATATTATATTATATTGTTTTATTATTATATTATATTATATTATTTTATATTATATTATATATTATATTGTTTTATATTATATTATATTATATTATATTATTTTATATTATATTATATTATATTATTTTATATTATATTATATTATATTGTTTTATATTATATTATATTATATTATATATTATATTATTTTATATTATATTATATTATATTATTTTATTATATTATATTATATTGTTTTGTATTATATTATATTATATTGTTTTATATTATATTATATTATATTGTTTTATATTATAATATATTATATTATTTTATATTATATTATATTATATTATATTATATTATATTATATTATATTATATTATATTATTTTATATTATATTATATTATATTGTTTTATATTATATTATATTATATTGTTTTGTATTATATTATATTATATTGTTTTATATTATATTATATTATATTGTTTTATATTATATTATATTATATTGTTTTATATTATATTATATTATATTATATTATATTATTTTATATTATATTATATTATATTGTTTTATATTATATTATATTATATTATTTTATATTATATTATATTATATTATATTATATTGTTTTATATTATATATTATATTATATTATTTTATATTATATTATATTATATTGTTTTATATTATATTATATTATATTGTTTTATATTATATTATATTATATTATTTTATATTATATTATATTATATTGTTTTGTATTATATTATATTATATTGTTTTGTGTTAATATTATATTATATTATATTATATTGTTTTATATTATATTATATTATATTGTTTTATATTATATTATATTATATTGTTTTGTATTATATTATATTATATTGTTTTATATTATATTATATTATATTATATTATATTATATTGTTTATATTATATTATATTATATTTTTGTATTATATTATATTATATTATATTATTTTATATTATTATATTATATTGTTTTATATTATATATTATATTATATTATATTATTTTGTATTATATTATATTATATTATATTATATTATTTTATATTATATACTATATTATATTATTGTTTTATATTATATTATTATATTATATTATTTATATATATTATATTATATTATATTAATATTATATTATATTATATTATTTTATAATTATATTATATTATATTATATTATATTATTTTATATTATATTATATTATTTTATATTATATTATATTATATTGTTTTATATTATATTATATTATATTATATTATATTATATTATATTATATTGTTTTATAATTATATTATATTATATTATATTATATTATTTTATATTATATTATATTGTTTTATATTATATTATATTATATTATAATATTATATTATATTATATTATATTATATTGTTTTATATTATATTATATTATATTATTTTATATTATATTATATTATATTGTATTATATTATATTATTTTATATTATATTATATTATATTGTTTTGTGTTATATTATATTATATTGTTTTGTATTATATTATATTATATTGTTTTATATTATATTATATTATATTATATTATATTATAATTACTTATTCTATTTTGGACCCATAATTATTTATTAAAATACAATTACTTATATTTTGTAGACAGAAACAACAAAAAGTGGGCAACTTATAAGTACATATAATATAAATATTTATTTAAAATATAATTACTTGTTACAATATAATATTACTATATTATAATAATAGGATGTTGAATAAGTTTTCGCTAATTTTTCATGAAAAGTAATATTTTATTTACAATAATATGTTAAAAACATGATATTGACAGTATTGTCTGTCGATAGCAACTATTTTTTCCCATTTTTTTGAGAGTATTTGAATTCCATATCGGAAAAGCGACACGCCTTTAAGGTTAATCACGAGTCGACCCATTTTTTGGCATATACACAATAAATGAAAGTACTGCTCAGCCAGGCCATGTGCTATCGATCCGAACAAGTTATAACCGACCAGGCAATGTCTGGTGAATACTGCGGGTGGGGTAGGACTTCCATTAAGTGTTTCCAAGTAGGTTTTCACCCGTTTTGCAACATGTGGCCTAGCGTTGTTTATTGTAAAATCAATCTGTCGTGTCTCTGCTCGTATAGAGGCCATTTTTTTTCTTCAAAGCTCGGCTCAAATATATCAACTGTAGTTGATAGCGATCTTCCCTGATGGTTTCGGTTGGTTTGAGCAGCTCGTAATAAACTACACCTAGCTGACTCTACCAAATGCAGAGTAAAATCTTTGAACCATGGATATTCGGGTTTTGCCGCCGATGTTGATGCATGACAGAGTCTACCTCACGATCTTCTACGCTTAGGGTTATCGTAATGTATCCACTTTTCATCGCCGGTCACGAAACGATGCAAAACAAAAAAAAACCTTTCCTTTTCTGTCGTTGAAGCAGCTGTTCACACGTGACAAGACGCCGTTCGACGTCTCTCGGCTTTAACTTAAACAGAACTCAATGTCCTTGCATTTAAATCATTTCTAATGCTTTCAAACGTTTTAAAAGTGTTATGTGATCAACTGCTAATAATTATGCAAGTTCACCTTGCACCTGACATCAGTTTTCATTAAGTAATGTCTCCAATTCCTTGTCATCAAACTTTTTCTGTGCACCAAAGCGTTCTTTATCTTCAACATCAAAATCATTATTTTGGAAGCGTCTAAACTAATATCTGCATATTGTTTCCGACAGAGGATGATTGTTGTAAGTCTTAACAAAAATTATGTGTGCTTCAGCTGCAGATTTCTTGTGAATAAATAGTGCAGTAAAATTCCCCGCAAATTCGGCAAAACGACATACACTTAATTTCATGCTTGTTTATAGTACTTTCTTATAGATGTGTTACCATCTAAAATTACACGCACGAAGTTCTGGGAACGCCATCTGTTGGAAAACAGCAATGACTTATTTAATGTTCTAATATAATTACTTATTATATTTTGCGGACAGACTGCCCAAATGCATGAGAAATTATTTAATATTTAATAACATTTATCGGAAAAATAAACGCCTGCGATCTCGAAAATTTACAAGACGATAATACTAGAAACAACAAAAAGAGCAAGACAAGTTGATAGTGTATTATCGAGAAATTCTAAGAAAAATTTTGCACATGTAATATCGTGCTGTTATGGGGGTTAGAAAAACAGATCATGAAATGTAGTCATAACAACACACCACTACCTGTCTTAGCTCTTCCCGAAGGTTTGGAAGGTAGTGTCACCATAGCAGAAATGATAATAATACTTTTGGTGATTATTTTTATTATTTATTATATATACTAATTATTTTTAACATTTATTACCTTCTATTATTTTTATTTAAACTGTAATAATAATGAGAATAATAAACAATAATAATGATGACTAGCAGTATAGCCCGGCGTTGCTCGGGTATAATGAAAGCTTTAAAACTAATCCATGGTCATGGAGCTCAGACTCAGTCTAAAGAATATTTGTGTGAAGTTTGGTGAGAATCAGATAAAAATTGTGGATTTGTATAAAGGACATATAGACAGATAAACAGACACTCACACACAAACATCTTGCCTTATATAGATATATATATTACCAATTTTCTGCACTATTGTAAGAACTGCAACCTTGAAACTTCTGAATATCGTTTCTTTTGTCTTTGTCTATGAGTGTATCAAATTTGATTAAAATAGGACTACTCCTTCTATTAACCGATTTTTTCGATTATCGATTTTCGATATTTATCGGGGGTACCTCGACACAAAACCTAGCTAAGAACACTCGCAGACGCTTATGGTACAACTGTTTTTTCAAGAAAATCGGTTCAGCCGTTTCGGGATCTATAGGTAATGGGCACACACACACACAGAGAAACAGACAGACACACACACACAGGCAAAGTTCCATTTTTAAATAAGTTTACAATTGTGCCTGTCGTTCTCTTTGCTAGTCCGCACGACCGTTATATCCTGCTAATAACTCCTAAATAAGGATCTATTTTTTGTGATCGTGTAGAAAGAAGGGAAAACACACTACTTGGCTTCAACAAAAAATGAAGAAAGAAAGAAAGAAGCGAGGAAGGAAGGAAGGAAGAAAGGAAGGAAGGATTCAACGTCTCCTGCCAATACCTCATAAATAATGAATTATTCTGTTTTGATCGTGTGGAAAGTGGGGTAAGACACTACTTGGTTTCAGTGAGAGTGTAGTGAACAAAACAAATTTGAGATTTAAAAATTCAAATCTGACTCATTGCTAGAAACGAATTTTCTCGAATTTACAAACCTTGCTTAACACACAAAAACTCGCCAAATTTCACACCTCGATGCGAAATGTTTGTCGTCCAATGAAAAGGCCAGAATCACATCCGAGAGTGAATTTCCAAACGTAATAAAAGACGAGAAAAGACGACCGTCAGTTCAGAGGATTAACACGTATACAAGACAAACGTCAAACGATCGTATTATTATTGCCTCTCTCTTTCTCTCTCGCCTCTCATTTATCACCTTCTTCTTCTTCATCGTTCACCACTCACCTCCTACTTATTCACCATTCACTGTGAGCGATAACTTCAAAGACACTCCTACTCAAAGATAAAGCTCACACATACGTTTCTGCCTACGTAGTCATAAACTCACTCGTGCAAGTACTACTATGAACTCTCTTGATACCCTTAGCCTCTTAACTGTTTCCCTTGGAACGTTTAACTTCTACCAATTCATGTTATTCTTTTCTATGAATAAATTAATTTTTTATTTTAAATATGCAAAATGTATACTTTTATTCTTCCACAAATCCACACATTCCAACCAATCAACAACCTTCT
Organism: Ascarosepion bandense; assembly: GCA_037127315.1. NCBI lineage: Eukaryota > Metazoa > Mollusca > Cephalopoda > Sepiida > Sepiidae > Ascarosepion > Ascarosepion bandense. Next base: position 1,501,090 of record JBBBDQ010001549.1, read on the forward strand.
GATGATTACGAATAAATCTGTAAGTTGTAGGGAGTTCGGTTATGTATGGACACAAGGCCGAATTAATGAACATTAACCATCTCCCTACGGCTTCAAGAATAAGAAATAAAGAAAGAAGGGAACTTCGGAATGTTTAATGACTGTTTTATTGAAATGGAAAAAGTTGTGAATTTCAAAACTTTTCATTGCTTTCCACTTTTTAAAATAACGACCAGTATTCATCATGCTATAATTCTGCTTGTTCCTTCCTTAGTTACTTAGTTCTTCCGTCCGTTACGCCACTCTCTACACGAGCTTTTCCTTCCCCTCTATCTCTCCTCAACCTTTCTCTCACCATTGCCAAACGGAAGGGTAGTAAAGAGCGAGAGAGTAGGAGGAAAGAGCCTATAGCATTACCGTATCAGTAGCAGCTTAAGCTGGTGGTTGTAGAGTAATGCGTGTGTGTGTGTATATGTGTGTGTACTGTACAATATAATAAAAATAGATAGGTTTGTTGTCGTATCCCGCGACCTAATAAGGAAATTCCTGGCCTCTACACGCTTGGCCATTACTCAGTTGGTCTTTTCTGTTTACAATGGCCACAGGAGCCATGATTTTTCAGTCATAAAAAAAAACATTTTCTCTTTCAAAATCTCTCACAAAATAGCGTACAGTATTTTGGTTATGGTCAGTGCATACACCGCTTAATATAATATAAGATTACCGTAAAGTAGCTTCTATGGACATTACTTTCATAGATATATTAACAAAATTACCCTCTGTGTTATCGTTATTTTATTATCCAGTACCTTTATGTTTGAAGACGTTACTATCATTTGTAGTCTAACAAAGTAAAAATTTTCCAGGAAATCATAATTATGCTTCCATGGAAATTCAACGGGTTCCGCTAGTAATCATGATTGTTATTGCAATATTTTGTTAAAGTTGTTAAGCACAAATATTTAACGATGTTATAAGGGATATTATATGAGCTTATTCAATCCTTAATTTAAGAATTAAGATTTATCAGAATATTAAAATAGAAAAACTGTGAAATTTTCCCGGATAAAAACTACTAATAATAATTGTTATATTGCGCCGACGTCTAACGTCCCAAATTAAATTAAAAATTAGACTTTTAAAAAAAGACATGTGCATAGACATCTGGCACAAAACTACACTGGGAACGCCGTGTATTGTGGCTCCTGGGTTCTTACCCAGTGACCGAAACTACAGCTAGTTTCGGCTGTTTACAGGCTTTGAACTACCGTGAGAATATGCAATGCGGTGATGCCACCGAATTATGGGGAAGTCAGTTATGTTTATTAAATTGGCCTTGTACCAGACATAATCGAACTCCCCACAAATCAATGTTATCAGATGGCTGAGAGAATATAAAACTGTTTCGTTTGTATAAATAAATGAATATTTATTTATCGAATAACATAATATAAAATCGTATTTATTAAATGTTCTAAGAGAAAGTGTAGTAAGGAGTTTGCAGAATGAAGAGTTCGTTTGTTTTAGCGAAATGTAAAATTAGATTTGTACAGAAAAATGTTAAGTCCATGTTTTCGCTGAGTGTATCAACAAAGTATTAGTAATGTCTTGTTCCTCTCTTTCTTTATAAATAAAACTACACGTGAGGTGAGAGAGTACGAATGTGGGTCACTGGGACAGTTGTGTCAGATTGGCGGTCGACAATTTCTCTTACGTCATGCTGAGTTGACAGTTCCCTGCACCCTCGTCCATCTGACTGACGGGGCGAAAAACGTGAAAAATGTAGCTCAGTCGATAACGTGCTTGACTCCGAACGTAATCTCATTTTGAGCAGGAAGACATATGACACGAGTCATTGAAATTTTCAGTTTGTTGTTTTATGTAAATCGCTTTCTTTTTATTGGTTAATAAATATTTTCACACTTGCTCATGAAATTTTCCTTGGTCTCTTCTTCAGCACGGAGCCAATCTTTTTTCTATTGGACAAAAACTAGATTGTCGCACTGGTTTGCGAATTTATAAATAGTGAAAAAAGAAAGTTGTTTTTATTTCATAAACACCACAGCATCACTGGGCGAATGGATCTTAAACTAAAATTAAGGGCCAAATTTGAATCCCCACCACCGATGGAATCAACAGCCACGTATCCATAAGAAAGACAAGCCTTCAAGGTCGGAGGATATTAGCTGTGGGCTGGCCTGGGGATATGTATGGATTCCGCTCCAAACACGCTATTCTCGAATGAATATTCCAACTTTCAAACCAGATATCGGCACACAACCAAGACATATAGAGGAAGCTGGTCATGTAGTCGGTTGCGGAGTGACCTACAACCACGTCCTGTCATGTGATTGATGATCATAATCATCATTGTCATCATCATCATCATCATCATGGCGGAGGTAAATCGCAGGATCTGGTAAGGATATCTTCAAATGAGTAAGAAATAAAATCAAAATATTTCTCTGAAATGATTTTCGCATAATAAAATCTGCATTTCTTGCATTCTTTTTCGAAATGGCGTTAAATTACAAAGTACGCGAATCGCTTTCAAAGTTTTCATGGAAATTAAAGAATTTGGTTGAACGCAGTTCTTTCCCTTCATTAGTTTTAAGTGTAAAGATTTTAGAGTAATCTCCCTTGAATGTTTATTGCGTGAGAAGTTTTTAATCTTATTTGATTAAAATATTATTAAAAACAAAAGACGTTTTGTGTCAATTGATTTTATTGATCGAATCTTCGCAGTTATGAATCATCCTTCTCAGACAAGGAGGATATTCCGTCAGAAATTATTCGAAATTCATTTCAGAAAAAAAGTAAATGACATTATGATTCAAATAGTTATGCTAACGAACTTTTGCTAAATAAATACACAGATTTTAATTAAAATATTAGAGACTGCCATCTTACAATGATGTTATTTGTCAAAACTCCCGCCTTTTTTAACTTGGGCTAATTTTCTTTTTTTTTTTTTTTTTTTTTTTTATGAACTGAGAAATATGAAAGTACATAAACACACACAGATACGCACATACACCGTTATTATTTTATACTTCCTTTACTCCCTGACAATTTTGATTTAAAAGGCGATTATTAGAATTTTGATAAAACCTAAACATATGAAAGTGAATTTATACATTTTCTTTGTTTTTGAGAACTTATAACAAAAATATTAATCATTATAGAGAGGATTTTTAGGTCCTTTACGATTTATATTACGATTCGTCCAACATACGATTCAAGAAAAATAAAGACAACAACTCCAATTTGTAACCAATAAATTAAAGTATATTCAATAAACAAAGAAAACATGTAATAGTAGTATACATAGAGTAAGAGGGAAAAGTTGTTCCCCTTTAACTGTTTGTTGACCAAAATCAATTCAATGAAGAAAGATTTTTCTTGCGCTGAAAAGGTTTGTTATAATTATTAGAAAGATTTTCATGTAAGAATAATTAACATGAAGAATACAATTATTTTTAATGTAACTGTGAGAACCACAAATTTTGGTCAAGAGTTCAAAGGTTCAAAAGTTCTTAGTGAAAATGTTCCGACAGAAGACAAAGTTCTGTGTCTGTGTGTGCGTTAAGTAAGGTTTGAGTAGAGACTTACGTGGAGTCCTTTAGCCAGCCTGTTCGTCTCCTGCTTAACTTGCGAAAAGTAGCCGCTTATAAGGAAAGAGAGTGGTTCAACAAGCAAGCGCGGGGAAAACTTAGTTTACATTAAAAAAAATTTGTGATTGGCTAAAAATTAACCAATCACCGCATACATATGAAAGAGCTGCTTCAAAGCCGAAAGATTAAAGGCGACTGCGATTGCTAAATTGTTCTATACTAGCAGACGAGTAAATGACATGGACCGAATGTGAGTAAGAAAAACATAGCAACCTCTATATCATTATTTATTTATTGTGTTATTTATTTACAAGAGAAATTTTATATTTACAATATTCTACAACTGCGGACCACTTAATATAACGTAAGGTTCATCATTTAGCAATTCATAAAGAAATAAATATGAAAACATTTTTTTATTCATAAATTTATATAAGTTATAAAAATATGTGAACCAACTATAATTAAATCTTTAATATTTACCATTTTCTAAAATTTGAATCGATTGGTAATTCTTCAATGTTTTGCTAACCATTTCAAAGAACACGATTCCCTTTCTTTGCTAATTACTTTAGTCAAGCGACTTAGTGTCTATTCTTCATTTAAGGTTTCTTCGTCAGTTAATATTTGGACAGATTTTTTATGCGTTCTTACTAAAATTAACAACGATTTTAATTGTTTAAAAGAATTTTAGTCAGGATGATAACCTATAATTACTAAAGTTTTAGGCTTTGGGTTTCTATTGATTAAGCATTTTTGATCCGAGATCTCGATTATAAAAGAAAATGGAAAATTAAAACAAAAAGTTTCTTGTTCTTGTAAGGATACAAAATGCGCTTATCTCCCATTAGTCAAGGCAAGCCACGTGGTTACAAGAAAACTGCTTCGTGATGTCACTTCATACAGTGCCCCAAGCGCTAGTCGTCACGCAGTTGCGAACAGCATCCATACGAAAAAGTGTTTGTAGTGTTATTAGAGACTATGAGGTCAATCGTTTTAAATTTTTTATAATATTTGATGAGCTTAATTTGATTATCTTTATTTATTGTTTTAACATTTCTACGTAATATGTTTTTGAGTTTTTTTAATCTTGTTTGTATGAAAGTCGGTTCTCTGTTGTAACACCCCAACGGACGGTCCGAACATTTTCTCCGGCGGCCGTTCTCCACGCTGTGATATTGCCGGGAGTTTGTTGAAAATGTCGGCCGAACAGCTGGGGGTACAAGATTAAACTATAAGGAACGAACTTCCACAACTTGGATGAGTTGAAAGGATGCTTTATTTCGTTTAGAGTTAGCCTTTTCGGTTGGGGCAGGCGAATGTGACACACAGCTCTAACTCTAATTAACGGAGATCAACAAATCCGAACTGACCGAAACAAGACGAACGGAGGTTCACTTCAAGCACGCGCCCGGCTGAACTAACTGGAAAGTAACTTAACCCAACTGATCTGACTCGGAAAAATTACCTGAATTTATTTAAAATTAATCCGGAAATCCGGAAATGCTTTAGACCAGCGGGTGATAACCATTGGCGACTGCAAGTCCGAAATTTCAGTTATCTTTATTTTTTTAATCTTAATAAAGCTTCCGCCGGAAAATTCTTAATGTGTGGTTAAGATACAGTAAAAGACAGCCTTTGACCTGGTCATTCAAAAAAACCTATTTCCTGAACTTTATCTCTTATCACATTAAATCACTGAGTCAAATATTTACCGGAAGAGTGGTAGGATTTAAAACAGTAATCTGATACCCTTTTCTCTTCCACAATTTTCCTCATAAAAGAAAAGGCGTTTATTTAGTTATTTTTCTCTTCTTTTTCACTTTTGTTAAATGAAACATGTTTTTAATCTATTTTCTATTCTTAAGCATTTTCTATTTTAATATATATATATATATATATATATATATATATATATATATATATTCTCCTTCTAGAAGTTTTTCCCGGTTTCGTGTGCGTGCGTCCATGTGTGCTCGGTAGTGAGAGTGGAATAAACAAAACCCAAGTCTCGAAATAACTGCTCAAGCACTTTTATTTCTGGTTGAATGACAGTACAAAATAGTAGTATTTTTGGCGGTCGGAGATTGGGGTTTCCCAACTAACAAAGATTTTGACTAGGTGTTCTGTAGAGAAACATTTCTGCGCTAGTTTCGGCGGGAGGATCGAGAAATATGAGTATGAAACTAACGAGAACTGGTACGAGACTTCTGCAGCAAGTGCTGTGTGTAATTATTTCTTTGGGTAGGTGTCTCGACAGGAGATTTCACTGCCTGTTCCCACGAGAGGAACGAGAAATCTGAAATCAAGCTGGCAGGACAGGGTAGGGTAGGCCTCACCTTCTGCAGCAAGGGTTGAGTAGCCCTTCGAGCTAGACTAGGAGATTGCAGCCGCTGATAATGAACAGTTGGAAAGAGGACTGACCTTGATAGTAAAGGCCACTGAACAGGAAAAGTAGAAAAGAACGGGACTTGCAGGTAGAGGCCTCTGAAAAGGGAGAGAGAAAAGAGACTGAATATGGCTCTGTTAACGTTTTTATTGCTGCTGAGATCTGGTTATATCCTGCCGATGACTTCCGTTACTGCTGATAGAAGATGGCAATTGACGTTGCATTTAAACTTTTGGAGATTGTAACTATTGGGATGTTGAAGAAAAGATAAGAGATGGATGGGTATTAAGTAGATAAGCTTGCATGTACAAATGGCATAATGGGCTTAAGGTCACTTCACATTGAAATACCGGTTCCCATACGATCAACGAAGTTAAGCAACGTCCATCCTGTAGCACCTAGGTGGATGATCGCTTGGAATTACCAGGTGCTGTAAGTCTGTATGTACGAGCGGTGTAATGGAAGTCTCAGAATTGTTAATCGGAGTTCCGAGTTTAAATTCTGGTTGGTTTCGTTATATATACTCGTGCACAAATAGTCTTAGGAAAGTTATGAATACATTTTTTCTAAGTCCTAACTAGGGGGTAATTATTAATATTTGTATTGTAGCGGATCAGAAATTAATTAAAATCAACTTTCTTCTTCACTTTTAAAAAAATTCACAATAACGTGTGAAATCCTGGGTTTTCACATATAAAAAAAAGGATTGACAATGTGCTTAGAGAAAAGGTCGAACCCAGATTTCGCAAATAGGTGTTAAAATGATTTTTGACCAATGGAAACGACTTGTAAGTCTTGGAAGGACTTGGCAATCCAGTGCAAAATTCAAAAGGACTATGTAAATGACCTCGGCGTCAGTCAATCAATCAGGGATGGGAGCAGCGTGAGACACTGCTAAAATGTAACGAGAGAAGCTTCAGGTCAACTCGGACATTGTCCTCTTTCTCTTTCTCTTTATCTATTTCAACAATTACTACGACGAACATTTTGTACGAACTCTTGATACACTTAACTTTCTCAGTGAACATTAATTTCTACGAATTCTTGTTATTCCTCCCTTTAATAAATTTCTATTTTAAAATGAAAAATGTATATTTTATTTTTACATTATTCTACACTATTTCACACAATTCCATTAATTCCAACCTGTCAACAACCAATCTTCTGATGAAAACCTTCTGAGAATAATTCTGCATAAATCCTGAAAGCTGTAGGGAGTTCGGTTAAGTCTGACACAAGGCAGAATCAAACAAACATTAACCAGCTCCCTACGGCGACAGTATCACTAAAACTATTAATATTTCGAAAATGCAATTTTTTTATGTCATTAAATAGCCTATACAGTTTGATATGCAAAAACAATCTACCAATCCTTGTTTTCTTCGACTTCAAAAATAAAAACGTCCATACGGAATAGATTTTCGTCAGAGTGGGAAGTCGACTAACCCCGGCCGATGACCCGTCAAGTGTATTAAGAGTATTTTTTTAACTTCACAGCAGGGAAGGAAAATGTTGCAAAAGTTGTAGCAGTACCTGCAAAATACTCTCTTGAAAGACCCTTCGCATTAAAAATGGTGAAATTTAGAGAGCAAGTCAGTGAAAATTAAGAAAAGACTCATGGCTGAATATGAAACGTGGAAGATTTACAGTAGAGAAATTTGAACAAGGTTCTAACAGAAGCGCTTGAAAAAAAAATATTTATTCCCCCATTGGTATTTCTACCGTTATTATATCCATGATATAATAACACTGTATTTCACAGAACGAAACGGAATAACCGAAAAGAAAAAGAATGACAAATATACTTTGTTATCAGAGATAATTTTATAATACTAAGACTTACACAAAACCACACACACACACACAAACACACACACACACACATGTGTCCCACGCGGAGAATAATATATTACATATATCTTCACAACAAAACAGAGTGTAAGGAGAAACAAAAAGAAGGGTCTGACATATAATAAATATGGAGATATTCCTGTATCTGGAAAAGTCATTTTTAGGACTCCAGATTCAAACGAGCCGGATTAATCTATGTCGCAGGCGAGGATATATTCCACGAACGGGAAACAGCGAGTCTTGGGCTTTTCCCAAATTGAGGACTGCAAGCTGGATTTTTATTCTATATCTTGGAAATGTATGTAACCTTCGACCTTCGTTAGGTAGCTATCAATCTATGAAATTTTTAGATAAATCCTTTATATGGAAGTAAATTGTTCTTATTCCACTGTCTATGTCTATGGATACCTCGTCTTGTTCTTATTTAGCGACTTGCGACCTTATAGTATTGAAACGCCGGTTCCCGTACAATCACTGAAGTTAAGCAACGTCGACTATGGTCCGATGGGTGACCGCTTGAAAATACCAGATACTATAATCTTGGATATGCGGGTGGTGTAATGTATAATGGTTCAGAATTGTTAATCGAAGAGCCAACTTATAATTCGAGTTCGATTCTTTATATTCACTTACTTGGAAAAAGTATGAATCTACCTTTTCCCTCAAATTATGGGTTAATTAGTAATACTTCTATCACTAAATAATTCTTTTTTTTTTTTTCATTCTTACAATCTAAAAGTATTTTCTGGTTTTAAATAACCTGCAATGAGTTGATAAGCCGTAAAAAACGATTCAATCTATCAACAATAATATTATTTAGTACTGTTCGGTTATCGCTCACAACGTTTTCACTGGGTTTGAATCTGTACTACCCAGTCAAGGAACTGAACATGCAATTACACTGTCACCAAATTCAAGAACCAATGCTTTGATCCACTACGTTATTGGTGGAACAATGCTGAGAGTATAACAGAGAACCTTAACCTAATCTACTTGCTGTTAAGACTTCCTCTGTTGCTCATCGACAGGAAGATTAGGTTTGGTGATGATGAAGTCATTTTTTCAGGATGGTAATGCATCTTTTCACAGAACAACGGAACTTAAAGTTTCCACAGGAAAGACATACAAATTCAATAACATGGTCATCTAAATTCTACTGAAATGAATAACACGGCCATCTATAATAGACATCTAAATCCAACTGAAAATTCATGGCAGAAATTTGAAAAAATATTCCGTGAGAAGGCTCCATCCAACAGAATGGTCTATTAACCACTATTCGGGAAAGTTGAATTTATTTTGATTATGGGGATTATTATATATATTATTATAATAAATTGGTAAAAACTATGCCTGAAGGAATTAAAACAGAAAAAGTCAAGGAAAGGTTATCCTATTATAATTGTGCTTGTACTTTCTTTCGTTAGTTCGCAAGACCGTTATGCCCTACCAATATCTCATATATAATGGATTATTCCGTTTTGATTCCATAGAAAGAGGGGAAAAGATACTACTTGATTTCAGTGAAAGAAAGAAAGAAAGAAAGAAAGAAAGAAAGAGTGTGATCTGTCAATACCTCACAACCAATGGATTATTCCGTTTTGATAAACAAAACACATATGAGAGACACTACTTAGGTTCAGTCAGAAGAAAGAAAGAAAGAAAGAAAGAAAGAAAGAAAGAAAGAAGTGCTTAACTTCTGACAATATCACATAAATAATAGACTATTTGCCTTGTTCGTGTGTAAATATAGGGAAAAGACGCTACTTGGTTTCAATGACAGAATGAATGAAAAGAAAGAAAGAAAGAAAGAAAGAAAGAAAGAAAGAAAGAGAGAAAGAAAGAAAGAAGTGTCTTCTGTCAATATCTCACAACCAATGGACTATTTCGTTTTGATAAACAAAAAACATATGAGAGACGGTACTTAGGTTCAGTCAAAAAATGAATAAAATAAAGAAAGAAAAAAGAAAGAAAGAAAGAATGACAGAAAGAAGGGAAGATAAAAATGTTTCTCTTGCCAATACCTCATAAATAGTAGACTATTCCATTTTGATTGCATAAAATGAGGAGAAAAGAAACTAATTTAGTTTCAGTGAGAAAGAAAGAAAGAAAGAAAGAATATAGAAGTGTTTAAGGGTTGTTTTAGTGAAATGGGAAAAGTTGTCGATTTAAAATCTTTTCATATGTACCCATTTCTTAAAATAACAACAGGCATTCATATATTTATGATTATTATTTCAATATTTTGTTAAAGTTGTCAAGGTTAAATATTTAATAATGCGACAGAAGAATTTCTCCAGAAGTTTTATTGCCATAGAATTCGCCATGAGCATATTTACTCATTAACTGAAGAATTAAGATTCATCAGGAAATTCAAACAGGAAGATCGCGAAATATTCATGAGGTCTTCCTTATTTTTATTGTTGATGTTTGGCTTCATTATCTCAAAAGTTTGTAATATAACAATCTGGCCCCACCCGAAGAAGGCTGATGCAAGCGGGGGGTGTTTCCGGTCGTTGAAAGGAACGGATGTTTGTTTGACCTTATTTCCGGCAGTAGCGGAAATGGCTACAGAGGCAAACAGAACAGGTGTCTCTGAGAATTACGTGGGCGTGCGTGGGCGAGGCAAAATCCGGACGTCCCGGTTTGGAGATTATAAAAAGACCTCGGCGCACGGATTTCACCAGACAGAGAGCCAGACAGACCAGAGTAGCAGTAGAGGAGCGACAGAGAGCGGCCGGTGAAGAGAGACACTCCCGTCAACCCATTAGAAGCGCGCTCTCTTAATTCTCTGTCCCCTATGCTACACGGTTCATCGTCATTAATAAAAATATAACTCATATTTTTATATATATGCGTGTTTGTTGTATATTGCTATATAACAAGTTGTCTATATACCAACAATTTAATAACTGCCATTTTATAGAAAAAAAGATCAAAGTCAATGTGTACGAGTGTCGTAATGGTTACCAGTATGGAAAACAGAATTGGTAAGTTGAGTTCGAATTCTATTTGAAAAAGTTTGTGTTCACTTTTCACTAATATCATTAAGAAAGGTATGAGTCCATTCTTCTTCTTAAGAAATATGCTGGCTCTTGTTATCTCTAAACTCAACAATAAATTCCTTACAGTCTCTTGCTCACGAGCTTAGGGGAAATCCTCCTTTGTACACCCAGTCTTTAAAAACTCAGGCGAACTATTTGATGATTCTATAGACCTATTAGCCTTTCAATAAAATACTAGCGTTTCTAATCAACTCTGAATAGGTTAAGCACTCTACCTCACCTCACCTCACCTCACCTCACCTCCCGGGGTCTTCTTTCAGATAAGCAATGGCTTTCCTCTGTCTTTTCTACATTTTCAAATGATACATTTATACAAATATTTTCATGGCAACTGCTCTGATGAGTTTGTTTTCTCTAGTGCCACAACTATATGAATTTAAGCTACTAAGTTGGTATTTAGGTCCCACTCTTTTACCGTTGAAATAGTTAAATGTAACAACCACTTCTACCCCAATAGTTTCTTTTCTCGCATTTCTTACTTGTTTACAATCTTCAAAAATTTAAATGCAATGTCAATTACCATCTTGAATTCCGTTCATCTTTTATCCTTTCTTCAACACCTTTTGTACCCAGTCTTTTCTCTCCCTGTAACCCTGTGACGCTTCGCGTCACTGGTCGTTGATGGCGTCGATTCAGTAACTGGTCTTCGAGTTGACTCTTCCAACGGTGATCTCCCTTGCCCACGTTATGAAATTTGATCTCAAGGAAGTCACGTGAAATTCTTGCTAGATGTCTCTCTGCCAAGTCGAACCAAGCAGAATTGGGTAAACAAAATTGCACCAAAATAAATAAAATGACGCCTGAATAAGTTGTACAAAAGTCTTTATAGACAAAAATAAAATAAAATAAAACAATCACCAATCGTCTTCTTCCCGAACCCTGTTCCTATCAAGTTCCTGGCAACGGAACGGAAGTTTCGACCAATTTCTCTAAGTAGAAATTTGCGAAGCGTTTTCCTTCTTATCATTAATTCAAGTTTCTGGTTGGCAATATCACTTCACTCTAATAGGAGTTTTAAGTTTATGGCGATTCGAAATGTCTTTGTTTCATTTCACACAGAAGTTTACGGAAACTGCCAAAGAATTGTCTTTGGGTGTGGTGAGTAAAGCCGGCAACGGCGGTAAGACCATTTCGTTTCCGTACGGTGTTGGTACTTCGGACTGGCTCTTCAATTCGACCTGGGACTCAACTTTGTCTGCAAAATCACTTCTTGTCTGTCTGTAACTTTGGTTGGCCGTTTCAAGACTTCAACCGCAAAATCACTTCTAGTCTATCTTTAATTCTGGTTGACCGTTTCAAGATTCCAACTCCTTTCGGTCAGTCAGCGACAGGCTTCTCTACGGTTGGCACCCAACGGCGTGGCAATTATCTCTGTCTGTGTACATCTTCAGCCAGGAACTCTATGGGAGGAGTCGGATGGCTTGGCGCCTATCTTCGTCGTTACATCTCTGGGCCGGAAGTCGATTGAAACTGCCTTTGAACCCCTCGTGGCTCTGTATTTGCTTGTCCCTGCTTTACTGGTGTGGAGGAATGACGGACACTGGGTGTCTATGCAAATCTAGTTTCTGGTTCTTGCGGCCAATGAAATCACAACTTCATCTCTCTCTCTCTCTCTCTCTCTCTCTCTCTCTCTCTCTCTTCTTCTTCTTCTTCTTCTTCCTCCTTTTGACGCAGCCAATCGATTAGCGCTATTTTTATGACGTCACTTCTTTCTGTTTTCTTTTCCTTTGTTCAACCAATGAGAGAATTTTCTCTTTACCCGTTTTGGGCAGAGCCTTTACGTCTCCAGTTCCTTTCTCAGGGAAATCCCAATTTAGTCATTTCTCATAATTAATTAATTGTCCTTTTCTCTCTCCGTCAACAATCAACCTAACCTTAGCACTTGTCAGAGACACCTGAATACGCAAAATTCCCCTCTCTTCGTTTGTGACAAACTTTACTGACATTCAACAGGTGTGTTTTTGGCTTTGTATCTCGTTCAGATAAAAAAAAATAGGATTTTCTGTTTCCATTGTTTGATTATATTCCGCATGGGTTTCTTAGAAAAATATAAAAGGCAATAAAATTTTCATTCTTCAATCATTCTATCCGAGTCAGATAGCGTCCATTACTTATCTTTTGACACCTAGGGGGCCATGTGTTTTGAATAAAATCTTATTATCTCCTTCGTGGGTGGCTGACTGTCCGATTACCATCACCTAGATATCAGCTTCGTCGCCGAGAATAACAAATAAAACAAAAACATTTTTCAGTCATCTTGTTTCGTACGTTGTCAACAATAATGGCCGTCTAACTCTGTGACCTTATTAGCTTCGCCATCTGCACAACTGGAAAATGTTTTTTCTACCTTGGTATCAGCCAGGTCATTGAGGATAATAAAAAAAATAAAAACCGTTCTCAGTCATCCTGTTTCACAGATAATATTTCGCTTGTGACCTCGCCTGGGCCGGTTGGTTTATTCTGGGTAAAACAATTTCACCTCTAATCTTTTAGTTCATATTTATTTTTAGTTCATTTTTCTGGAAAAAAAACGAATCTTTCCCCTCCCACCCAAAAAAACAATATCATTTCCTTTTGCTTTTTTCTTTTCCTCCGTTCATATTGGAACAGAATAAATGTTTCCCGGTTGATTCTTTTCGATCTATAAAAATTAATAATACAAATATAATTCCTTCCATTCAGGCTATGCTAAATAGTGTTACAACCCAGTCAAATGCTTTCAAGATATCCAGAGCAACAGCTCGAGCTTCACTGTTATTATCAAAGTTCTGTGTGTGTGTGTGTGTGTGTGTGTGTGTGTGTGTGTGTGTGTGTGTGTGTGTGTGATGAGCCATGTGGCTGGATTGAAATTTAGGTGTTTGATTGCTCAGAGAAGGAAATTTTTTCTAGAAAAACAAGTTGACATGTTGCCACCATGACATCAAGGAGTAGAAAGAGTGGTTGAATCCTTTATTTTTATACTGTATGATAACCATACTATCTAGCAAACAAGGTGGGTTAATCCTCTCTAGGTTTTATTATCAAACAATAAGTTCATGTACTTGAAATACCTATCAATTCAAATTCATCTACTATTGGTCAATTGATTTCAACATTTAAAAACATAAGCACAAATAATAACTAATTAAAAATAAAATAAAAACAAGACAGTTTGTGTAGACTTTTCCAGGTATTTTTATTCAAAAACATAAAATTATATTTTCACTGCCTGAAAGGTAAGGCAAAAAGATGGACACAAAAAAAATGGTTTTCTTTTAAACAAATACATTTCCTGTTTGTCTGTGAAGAAGAAAATTGAAGGCAAGAAGGGAAAGTAAATGAAAAGAATTACATTAAAGCTTTACTCATAATAGGAGGGAAAATGGTGAGAGGAGAAGAAAAAAAAGAGTCAAAGGAGGAGTAGAAAGAGAAGAAGAGGTAGGTGGATAGAACTGAGACAACAAATGGCACTTTAAAAATATGGACATCATAAATAGACTTTAAAAATATGGACATCTTAATAGACTTTGCAACAAGTATTTTTAATCAAGTTTTCATAGAAAACGAAAATTCAAAGAATCTATAAGATTCTGTGTGTGTACAGTTTTGAATTTCATTTTTTTTCATTACCTCTGCCAATGAAGCGTGGTAAAAATTATGTATTCCTCTGTGTTTGTCCAGACAATATCTCTAAAAATACCCAATGAATTTCAAAGCATTTTATCAGAAGGTCGGCCAAGGAAATTTAATTTTAGTATCCACAAATTTTCAGATAACTATTTCATATATAAAAATAGTCCGAAATAAATGGCAAAACCAAAACGTGTACAGTTACTGCCTTTGTATCATATCTAGCCATATCTTCATTCAGTTTTTAGTAAAAATAGAACTGGCAGAAGTATACACTCTTTGGGTGCTTTCCAACTCCTCCTTTGTTAAAAAAAAAATGTGTATATGAAACATTATGCAAAGTGTTTTTATGAAATAAACATTTGTAAATTTAAGAAAATAAAAAGGGATCATTTTGACACATGGAATAAAAAAATAATTTTAAAATGAAACATGTTTTAAAAATGGCTAACTTTAATAAATAGTACTTGGTGCTAAAATATTTTTGGGAAATCTGTTCAGTCAGTATCATTAATAATTAAGTTTTCATGGGTTTGGAAATTTCTGTTTTATTATAATGAAGAAGTAAATTTCCAAACATGTGGCAGTATGTGCTATATTTCCCTATGTATGTGTAACCCTAATTCCAGATGACTGGTATAAATTTTTTTATTGATTTAAAAGATAAGAAGAAATTTTTCTAAAATTGAATAGAATGAGAAAAATACAATTACATTTGTACCACTACTATAAGTGGTGGTGTAAAGTTACCAAACATATAGAAGACTTGTGCTGGTCTTAGAGAGTTATACTAAAATACCAGCCAGTTTATTTGTGCATCGCCTACATTTGAACCTGCATGTAAACATGTATATAAAGTGGTTATAAATAGATATAAATCTACATCCATGTTGTTGTCATGTTGAACTGACTATATTTCGTTCGCTGGTTACTTGGAATCAGGGATTGTGTTTTAACTATATACCATCCTCTCGCAAGCCTGAACTGACCTAACCAGTTAATAACAAGTAATCTTACTTCAGCTGGTCTGAGATCAATCAAACACAATGTGGGTGGATTGATTGAGTTTCAGGAAGGGTTGGCTCAGATGTGCCCAGGAACATGTTATATATGTAGGTATATATAAGTCACTCTTTCTCTTTACTTATACAAATGCACAAATTTACTGACAAGCGCATACTACACATCAGTAAACATAGATAGATGGAGTGTGAACAAACTAAGATAGATTGTATTGTCTCCATACAAGATTATTCAAATATCATGCGATCCAGTCAAAGGTCGCATCTTCTTAAATAGAGACACACAACAACTTGATATATGTGTGTTATGAGTGAGTTCAAAGTATTATCCAAATGTAAGTCTCTCTTATGTTTCTAGATGTGGGTTTTTAGATGTCTAGATGTTTCACCTATGTAGCTTTTCTGACATTACAAGCATTTATATTAAGAAGAGAAATGCATAAAAAATCATTTAGACTTCTTCACTACCCACATCATTTCATCCTCAATTTAATATATCTTTCCAGCAGAGAGACAATTGTTTTCAATAAACCATAAAGAAAAGCTGTCATTGTTTCAAAACAGTTATTTTATATCTTTATATCTGGAATTAAAAATTTCTTTGGTGTCATCATTCTTTTTTTTTTTTTCATACCATTTTCCTTTTTATGACTATAAATGAAACATTATTTTTCTATATTAATCAGATAAAAATGTATCATATTGCTACTAATTCAGATTAGCTACATGTTAAGATTAGCTACATGTTAAGATTAGCTACATTGCTTAGTGACACCAATACAGACTTTCTGCTACTTCCACAGAGTTAAATCAACCATATTTTTACCATGTTCCAAATATAAGAAAAAAGTTCTGCGCAGATATCTTCTTCGCAAGAACTGCAATAAAAATTCTCATGTGTGTGCTTCCCTAAATTCTACAATCTTAACCTCCTGAAGTCAACAGTCAATCTGTATTTATTTTCTCTCTCCTCATGACTTCTCACTACACTCTCTTTCATTCATCATTACCATCTTAACGTGATACCTCAAGTGGATCTTGTATTGGGTAAATATTTTCGTTTGTATCTTTCTAATACTGCTAGATCAAGCACAAGCAAAATCATACAGAATCATGTTTCACCAGAAGATTGTATAGCACCAATTCAAGATATGTCTGAAATAAAATTCAGACTTTTAGATCTGGCTTTGGATTCATTAACAAGTGACTGATTGGAAGTTTCTTCTTAATGGAAAAATAATATTTATATTCAGTCAATTAAATGTCATACGTGATAAACATTTTTGGCGATCATGTCTCGAAAGAGACAAGACTGACTGGGCAGAAGATTATTCCGCAGTAGGTTGCCATTGCTTTTTGCAGAAGACTGGTTGCCAGCCAAAGCTATAGAACCCAATCTGTCCTATTATTTAACCAATAACTGGAGGGAAGAGATGGATTAATACATTTTTCAACAGTATTTGCACGTAAGTGAATGCAAGGAATTCAACTGGAATTTGAACTCGACTCCCCGATTTCTCATTCCAAGCCAATATCCACTGCACCGCAACACACATCCGCAATATTTATCTTCAATATTTATATTAGTTGGGTTATATTTGTGGGTTTGTGGAAGAGACAATTTATTTTTTTATTATTCTATTTTCTGTCGTTTTTTTTTTCTTATATTAAATATCATAATTATTATTCATTATATTTTTTATCATATTTTCTTTTTTATAACTTATCAAATTCTACATCTTAAACAGAAAAAAACATAAAAAAACATTTTTTTCCTATTGTAAATTAAACACCTTTTTTCTTTCTTCTTCTTCACAGACAGAAATGTTGAATGTCTTTAGTTTCATTTAAAAAAAAAAAACAACATAAAGTTTGCTTTGTGATGAGACAGAAGTTCTTTTGATCAAAATCTTGAAAGACATATTAGTTGCGATGAAAACAATTACGATGAATATTTACAGATGGAGTCAATATGGTTGACATTCAGATCACACAGATGACATGACTTAAAAAATTACAAGACCGTTCATAACAAAGTGACTGCAGTTGGAATGTCATTTTCTTATTGATCCGTCCAAATTCAATCACTCAAAGTGATTGGGATAGGGCACATTAACCACCATTTTATTGATAACAATGGCTCTTAAAGCACATAACTTTATTTCTGAGTCTTTCAATTTTTCCAAAACGCTGAACCAAACTGAATATTCTTGAGACTTCTAAAGCTTTTATATTTACAAGCTTAGCTTTGTCTGACAGGATAAGATGCAAGAAAATCTCAAATCGACTGTTAGTACTGCACTTGTGTTTTAAATCGAAAGAGATCAGCCATGAAAAAAAAATCAGAATTCAAATCCTAAATTTAATCAGTACATAAATACCAATTTTAACCACCTGTAGGAATTAGGTTACTAAAGCAGCCACAAAGCAGACCCCATTAGTATTTCACAAATAAAAGCTACAGCTCTGCCGGGTATCGAGATACCATGCAAAGAGTAATAATAAGCAAGAAACTGAAATATATATTATGTATACATCAATAAATGTACATATTATCCTTTCTCACTATTTGGTACAACTCTGAGTTTCACGCACGTGGTAATCCTAAGGCACGGATATTACCATAAGACATAGGATAATATACATGTTTATTCATATATGCATAATAGCTCTGTTATATCACATTGAGCACTGTTCTATTAACACCTGATAAATATTTACATATCAGTGTGTACCTGCATATATACACATATGTATACTTATTTACATTCATACCTATATATGTATACACACACACATACACACACACATATATATATATGCTAATAGTAAAAAATACATATTTGTTTCTCACCATTTGGTACAACTTTCAATTTTATACACATGGCAATCAGAAGACACAGATTGAAAACTGACCATTGTAAAATTTAAATATTAGTATTTATAACCTACTGTTATATATATGTTTTTATTACTTTAAATATTATTTAAATGTGGATACCCATATTTCAGTAGATGTTCTATTTATTTCAAACACTATTAATTTCATCTATCGTCATCTATTCAAATATGAGTATTGCCTAAAATTAATGTTTGAACCAATAAAAATACATTGGATTAAAAAATAAAATTCATTAATTATAAATGTGGCTGACACCTCTGCAGCACTTTCAATGATGAAATGATCCATGGCCTAAAATGGTCCATTTAAGTAAAGAGTAGTAACATCTGAAGTGTAATATTGGAGTATCATTCTAGTAAAATTCAGACTGATCACCTCAACAATTATGGCGTTTTAAACTCCCTCTCCGTGTCGTAAGTTCTGTCTTGTCTGTTATTGTAACTACTGTACTGTTCTGTATATATATATATATATATATATATATATATATATATATATATATATATATATATATATATATATATATATATATATATATATATATATATATATATATATATATATATATATATATATATATATATAATATATATATATATATATATATATATATATATATATATATATATATATATATATATATATATATATATATATATATATATATATATATATATATATATATATATATATATATATATATATATATATATATATATATATATATATATATTTGTATAAATAATGTTAAACTATTTGTTATTTGTATTTTATACATTTTTACAAATATATATATATATATGTATATACAAGTAAATGAACTGTTTTACTATCTTAACAGTAGGTTATAAAGGGTGTCCCAGTAAATTAGACTGATTTTAAATGTGAGTTATGTTTCAGTATCTAATGATTTTTTTCCAATTTCTTTTAGATTTAACAACTTCAGTCTTTGACAATTTCAACTATGGAAAGATTAACAATCAAACGTGTTACAGTTATCGAAGCCTATTAGGAAAATGAATGTTCCAACAGAAATGCATTTCGGGCACTTTGTGAGTTTTTTGGCTAACTTAATTGACCAACCGAGAGTGCAGTTGGGAAAATTGTTCATAAATTCAAACAAACTGGGGGTGGAGGCAGATATGAAAATACCATTACATGCTCATTTACATCATTTAGCTAAAAATATTGCTGCAGTGCATGAGAATGCGATTGTGAATCCAGACACCTCTATTCGTCATCATGCAAAGGAACTGAACCTCTCCGCAACAACATTAAATCAAACTTTGAACAAAGGTTTCTCTCTACACGCTTACAAAATTCAATTGTCACAAGAACTGAAGCCTGCTGAAGATTTGAAGTGTCATACATTTGTCAATTGGGTGCACAAGCAAAGACAAGCTGCTGATGATGATTTTTTGAAAAAAATCATCTACGGTGATGAAGCCCATTTTCATCTTGATTGATTCATTAATAAACAGATTTGACACATTTGGGCTGATGAAAATCCAAGGCAGATTCTTAAAAAGCCACTGTATCCACAAAAAGTCACTGTTTGGTGTGCATTTTATGCTAGCAGAATCGTTGAAATGTATTTCTTCATAAATAATGCCAGGAATTCTGTTACCGTGACATGCAAGCAAGCAATTCCATGCCATGATAACCAACTTTTTATGGCCTGAATTGATTGCTAGGGATGTTGAAGATTTGTGGTTCCCACAGAATAATGCTACATGCCACACAGTCAATGCAACAATAGCTTTATTGAATGTGAAATTTCCAGGTTGCATCATCTCTCAAAAGAGTGATGTCAATTGGCCACTGCAATTGTGCAACTTAATGCCTTTAGATTTCTTTATTTGGGGGGAATCATCTCAAAAGTAAGGTCTATGCCAACTATTCAACATCTGAAGGATGTGATAATAAGGCATATTGATGAGATCGAGGAGCAACTATACAGAGACCTCATCAAAAATATTGACCATCGAGTGGAGGTGTGTCGCCAAAGCTTTGGCAAACATTTGGGCGATATTATTTTTCACACATAATTGCCATGATGCAAATAACATGATCCAATAGGGAAATCAATAAAATTTTACCAATAACACTGTTTTATTTATTGCTAACTTCAATCAGTCTTAATGGAATACTCTTTAAATATGAATATTCAAATAGTCAGTTTTCTGTGTCTGCCTTTTAATTAAGATAATCCTGAAATGTACCATTAAGTGTCAGTAATGATAGAATATTTTGGCAGCAAAATTGAATTCAATTGAGAATGAACCTAATATGAATGAGTAAGCACACTTGAATTGCCTGGTGCAGTACAATTGCCATATTAAATATGTCTTTTCATGTGTTTTAATTGAGGTGAGGGCCCAATGTCTACTGAAGTAGGTTGGGTTACTGGTTGAGTGAGTATGATACTTGTAACTCAAAATGAAACCAGATCACATCACTGATGAATTGACACATCTTTGTGATGTATCTTTTTTTTAAATTCAGGGCTGCGTTTGTTTAAAATAGATACTTTTATTTATAAAGCTCTGGAAGTAGAGTCAAATCCTCATCGCTCATGTCATATTAAACTGACAAGAAGGAGGTTTTGTTTCGGACAAGTCATTCTACTTGGTAGAAAATGCTTCCTAGATCACCACAATCTTAAATTTTTTAAGTCTCAGGTCAACTGTTATCTTATTCATTAATCCCCTACATTGAGCGGCTCTTGAGCTTTATACTGATTGAACAAGAGTAAAACAAAAAAAAAATATAAAGGACACTTTTTATAGTACCACAGTTAACATGTTCATCTTTCAGGACAATTTGCTAGCGTAATGTGTTTAATCCTCATTGGGAGTCACACTACGATAGTCTTGTATCAGACTAAGCTAAGCTTAGAAAATAATAATTCAAGTATGCAGTATTTTTGGTCAGTCATCAGAGAAAATTTGTTATCAGAACCAGATCCTCGATGAAGGGTTAATTTAATAAATCACCAAGCAAGAACAGGAAGCTTTTAAACAGTCGTTTGTTGATATTCAATCACCAACTCTTTGATCCGTGTGGACCGTTTGTCAAGGTATTCCATCAAAACGTAGAGCAGCCAGGAAAAAATGCCCAAGCCGCTGAGCATGTAAAGTTTGATGTCAAGAGGTAGAACAGGTGCATAGCTGTAAGCGATGGTCAAGCCCACACCTTGCATCATGCGATAAGCTGAAAATGCTTCCTCACATGTTTCAGAAAACATTACTCCAGTCAAGGCTAAAAAAACAAATAAAACAAATAAAAAGAATATGAACAAAAGCAGAGAAAAGAATGTATATACAAAAGGGTGCTGAAAAGTTCTTGGCCCGTTCATCCAAAGAGAAATTTTGTAGAGAGAAGTGTAGCGTAGGGAGCTGGTTAATGTTTCTTTGATTCGGCCTTGTGTCAGCCTTAACCGAACTCTCTATGCAGAGTTACAATCATCAGAATTATTATCAGAAGGTTTTCATCTTAAGATTGGTTGTCGACAGGTTGGAATATGTGGAATTGTGTGGAATAGCATAAGAAGAATAAAATATACATTTTGCATTTTAAATAGAAATTTATTAAAAGGAGGAATAACATAAGTTGTAGAAGTTAATGTTCAATTAGAAACATTATTAAGAGGTTAAGGGTAGAGTCTGTACAAAATGTTCTAGTAGTAATTGTTGAAATAGATAAAGAGGAAAGAGAAAGAGGACAATGTCCTGGGGTGGTTGGTTGCTTGAAGTAAAGGTTACATTTTTGATGTGTCTCTCTTCCTGCTCCCATCTCTATCTCATGAAAGACTCCAGGTCATTTATATAGTCTTTTTGAATTTAGCACTGGATCACCAAATCCTTCCATGTCTTACAAGTCACTCCCATTAGTCAAAAATCATTTTAACACCTACTTGCTAAATCTGGTTTCTGTTAAGCACATGGTCAATCCTTTTTCCATTTGGGAAAAAACCAGGATTTCACAAGTCAGTGTGAATTTTTGTAAAAGTGAAGAAGGTTGATTTAATTAATTTATTATCAGCTACAGAAGTAGTTCAAACTGAGAACTTTTCAGCACCAGATGAGATAATATATACTTTTTATATATCAAGAACAATATGGGGAAGAAATGTATGACAAAGTGAAAATTTTTTTCTCATGATGTGATGCATTTTGTATATATATATAAGGTTTAAACTAATGGATATACACTGCCGGCTATAATTATTAGGCCACCCCAGTTTTTTAAAAATATGGTGTATTTCATACTATTTTTAGTATTTATTGCAAAGTGGATAATTCTAGATGAAAATAGAATGATTCTTTTGTTATTATTACTTAGCAAAATTTTACAAGGCAGCCAGAAAGCCTTTACTTTGACCAGCCAATAAGAAGAGACTAGCATAAGGAAAAGAGTACAAAAACTGGACATCAGAACAGTTCACTTGATGCACATGTTAATGTGCAGTATTAACAAAAGAACCATTCCATTTTCATTTAGAATTATCCACTTGGCAATAAATATTAAAAATAGTATGAAATACATCATTTCTTTTAAAACTGGGATGGCCTAATAATTATGGCCGGTAGTGTATATTCTACAGAAGTGCTCAATACAAAAGTAGAGCATTTATAGATATATAGTTATGTTTACTGTTATAATAATAGCATACTGCAACTCAAAAGCTATCAAGTTTCGGTGCTCAATGCACCATCATCAGGCAGTGGTTCACTTACAGGGGTTCTATATATATATTGATAAAGAAATTTAAAATAAAAATAAAAAATGCCACCATATTAGTTGAACGTATTGGAGTGGAAGGATTTTTTATTGTCTTAATTTCAATCTCATCGCAATAAGATATTGGCTACATTTTTTCTTCATTCTGATTTAAAAAATCGACACTACCACTTCTCTATACATTCATTGCTACCCTCTAATATCTGAATATTCATTGGTTTACACCCACAATTCTTTTAAGCTATAATATCTTAAAAGAATTGTGGGTATAGACCAATAAACTTCCTGGCCCAACACATCAAACCGACCTTCTTAGCAGCGGATTTAGCTATGGATTCTATATAGTCATTCTACTTGAGGTCTGTTGTGAGAGTTAACCAGAGGAGGCACAGTGTTTTGCTTTCACGGAGACTAGCCTGATCCATGCTAATGGGGGTGGGTAGGAGGGATTGTCTGTGGTGGTTAATAGATAGCAGCTTCGTTTTGGAAGCATTAAAATTCATGAGCCATTTCTTACCCGAGTCTGCCACAGATTGGAGGTCCTTTTCAAGCTTGGCAGCAAGGTTTGCTTTGTCAGCCTCAGCAGATTTTTGATCGATGCAAGAGTAAACCATAGTGTTGTCAGCATATATGCCTACTTGGAATTTCATTACATCTGGGAGATCATTAATGTAGATACGGAAAAGCATAGGACCTAAAATAGAGCCTTGAGGGACACCCACATTTGTATGATAGTACTGGGAGACATGTCCGTTCAATACTGTCTTCATTGTGTGATTTGAAAGCAAAGACTGGATAAGGTCAAACAATTGTTCAGTTATACCATAGCCTCACAGCTTGCTTAGAAGGCCAGCATGCCAGACTCTGTCAAACGTTTTGGAGATATCTGGGGCAACAGTTCCGGCTTCACCATTCTTGTCGAGAGCCTGGTGTATATACTCAGTGATGGTCATAAGCATATCAGCAGTAGACCTGGTGAAGTGGAAAGCATACTGTTTGTCAGAGAAGAGTCTGTGGGCTGTGAGATGTTGAACCACCTCAGCATTAATGATGGCTTTGAACACTTTACCAAAAATCAGTAGGTGGCTGATTTATATATGTGTGTGTGTGTGTGTGTGTGTGTGTGTGTGTGTGTGTGTGTGTGTGTGTGTGCTACTTCGCTACACTATTAATAAAGAAATGAAAGGCAAAATAACTTCTATGTGAAATTCTAGAATGACTAGTTTTCATTATTTATATTACTTACAATATCCTCATCATGGTATTACTATTACAAAGTTTTGGCCATTGTTACCTCTGACCTTCAAGTGTCAGTCAATTTGAATAATCTTCTGTGTTCAAACTGAACTCTCTATTTAATCAATCAGAGTAAATTGTTCTCCTTCCTTCTGGAGGATATTGTATCTTCTTTTTAATTGGGTTGTTTGTAAGAAAAGACAAAAATAATTTGAGATTTTATATACAGCAAGTCTCAAGCATCATGAAAGTCTCAAGCATCATGAAAGTCTCAAGCATCATGAAAGTCTCAAGCATCATGAAAGCATTTCCAACAGCAAAAACAACAAAAAATAGTTAACTAGAAGGAACAATAATGATATAATCAAGGTTTAAACATTTCACACTTCAAAAGGTTTGGAAGGAGACAGTCATCAATACTAACAATAACAGTTAGTGGATTTGGACAATGTAAAGTTAATATTTCCTGAATGAAAACAGCTAAAATGAACTTAAAAACCCAGATTAAATCAAAATAATCCCTTCTATTTTTTTTATCTTTCATACTTACAACATAACTGGGATGCATAAAAACCATCTGATAATCCCCAAAATGCAAATATGAGGATAAAAGGGATAAGTGATGATGAATCCGGTTGCCACAGCAACAAGGACATGATAATCAGCTGAAATAATAAGGATCCTAAAAAAATAGAAAAAAAAAGAAATCTTATAAATACATAGTTTATGGTGAATGCTCTGACAGATGCAAGCAGAAAGGTTTAGCAATCAAACTTCTGGTTGGCAAGAGAGAAGAGAAAAGAGGAAAAAAAAAGGAAATGAGGGGACCCAAAAACAGTTTTTAAAAATTGACCCAAAAATGCAAAAAAAAAATTAAAATAATAATAATAAAAATAAAGCTCTTGTCTCTGCAAGAACAACTCCATCCTGGTTCAGGTTTTTGTAACGAAACTCATGCCTTTTTTCAAATATACATTCACCAAAGAAAAAAAAAAGGAAAAAGAAAATTCAACTTTTATTCTTTCACTTCATTCATTTGTTTTTCTTTCATTCATTTGTTTTTTCCGTTTTCATTCCCTAAAGCTGTCATGCAAACTAATGCTCGACTACAAAAGCAATAAATGACAACTACAACAAGTAATATTTGAATTGGTTAGTCAAGTTGGGCAAAACAAAAAAAAAAAAAGAGAAAAGTGGGAAAGGGGAGATAAGTCACCTTTAAAAGGGGAGATAAGTCACCTTTAAAATTGAATTTACAATAAACATGCAGAGAGGTTTAGTTTTTCTTTTTGTTTCTTTTGTTTCTTTGTAAAATACGTCATTGGTTAAGTTTAATCCTTTTTTTAAATTTTAGAAAAATAAAAAATAAAAAATATCTTTCATTTTATATTTTTAGCTCGTTTTATTTTGCTTCCAAGTAGTATTTTATTTCTTGTACATCATTGAAGACTTGCTTGATTAAGAGCAAATGTCTACCCCAACGTTAGTTTCTAAAAATGAATAAATTTTCATGAACCTTTAAGTAACATTAAAATACATCTCTATCAATTAAATAAATACCATCTTGAGCAACAAAATGGTGTACGTTCACTAAGTTGATATCAACAATTGTCAAAAACAAAATTAATATGAATATGAGAATTAAGTTGTAATATAAATATATACGTATATTCAGAATTTGACTGAATTATGAATTAAAATATTTAAAAGATCTACATATTGAGCACTTTTTAATACAACTGCATACTGCTCTAATTTATATATATATATATATATATATATATATATATATATATATATATATATATATGGGGCATCTATTTCAATACAAAGTACTGGCTATAATTACATTGAAGTACAAATATATATATATATATATATATATATATATATCTGTGTGTGTGTACATACATATATATTTACATATAAAAAAAATTCAGGATTGGGATTGAAAGATCATTTCTGCTTGCAGAAATGATCATTTGATCACAATCCTGAATATACATAATGGCTCTGTAAATAAATAATCTTATTTACATCGAGCTCTCTTGCTGGACCAGTTTTAATATTTATTCTTTCAACAATTGATATTAACAGGATCTCATCTGGAATTTTACCATAAAGCCACTTCCTTTTGGAGTTATATATATATATACAGATGTTCATCTTATCTTTCCTGACTTTTTTAGATTTCATGTATAATTTTATCAATTTTAATTTATTAATTATTGCTGATTTAACCACTTGATGAGCAGATATCATATCTGTGAAACTCCAAGTGACAAAAGATAAGTTGAATTAAATTTCCTTCTGTTAATTCGCTCTTTCTTAATACTGAGCATTTTAATTGCAAAACCTGCTTGCCTCAGTTTTTGCTAGTATTCATACACAAAACTCGGTCTTTGCTAGAATAGTTATACAATAACTTTATGAGGAGCTAGTTTCACTGTTGTTGATTGTTTATTCGTGAAGGATATTAATTTTATTGACAAAAACTAATTATTGCTCCAATGATTAGTTTCCTAGGATTTTAACCTTTTACACTCTGCATTAAAAATGTTACTTCTTTTTCCACTGCATTCTTTTTCAAGGTCTTTCAATTGCAGTATCTTTATTGTTATTCAATCAATTTCTCAATTAATTTCTCAATATTGGTTTCTGTTGCCATAGCAGGATATGACAATACAACTATGAAATTCAAACACTATTTTTCAGGGATCAAAGTCACCTTCAGTGGCAGGATAAACTTTTTGTATAACAAATGAAGTCACATGCAGAATGATAAAGATTAATTGCTATACTCTTTATGAAATTTTAATTTGATCGATTCATAGTAAAAACTTTCCAGTACTAAATAAAATGACTATTATAAGAATCATAACATAAAAAATAGGATATACTATCTTTACCCATCTTATATATATATATATATATATATATATATATATATATATATATAGATAGATAGATAGATAGATAGATAGATATATAGATACTTAAGTTGTCGAGATCAGTGAATTACACTACCATGGTTTTAACCTTTTTTTCATCAGGTGATTTTTATTTCTATATGTGAATACAAATTGCCTGACAAAACCAAAAAAGTCAAAACTATGGTAGCGTAATCAACTGATCTCCCCAACTTAAATATCTAAAAGCTCTACATGTTGAAGCTTCATTTCTCTTCAAACATATATTGAGCATTTTCTAATACAACTGCTTACTAGTCTAATCTAAACCCAATTTAAATCTGACCTATAACTGATTAGTATATATATATATATATATATATATATATATATATATATATAGTTTTGGGGTTTTCTTTAAATTTCTCAGAAGTCACTTACATTTGCCTTCCTTTATATAGTTAAGAACTCACATGTCAATTGGAGGTGTCCAAATATCTATAAATCTGAATCATGGCTCAAAAGGTTCACACTAAAATCTGGAATCAAACAGAACCAATGCCAACTAATGACAAATATTAAAAATAAAATGGCTTTCATTTGTTAATGGGCGATAAAAAAAAAATAACTTGTTTGAGTCAACCATCATTATTAAAAAAATGTCTGTCCAACATTTAAGCGTCAATATTTCACAATAATTTGTAGGTAGCAACTCATAAAAATGAACAATGTCAAAAGTTGAATATAAACTGGTCGATAAATAGTACATAATATGCACGGTTGACAAAGTAAAAACAATATTGAATAACAAATTAAATACAAAACTAATAATGAAAAGTATAAATTTAAAAAAATATTTAAGCTTCCAAACACTGCAATTATTAATATTTTTAATGTGTGTAAATAAAAAAAGAGACTAAAAAAGAAGAAACTAATTGAAATTGAGTAGAATATATACAGAAACATTTATTTTTAAAGAAAATTTTAAATCTAAATTTTAAATTTAAGCATCTCCTTTCCTTCATACACATGTCTAATAACACCAATATAAATAACATTTATTTATTATTAAATATTATTTATTATTTATTTATACTTATTATTTATTTATTTATTATTATTATTATTTATTTATTATTATTATTATTTATTTATTATTATTATTATTAGATACAAAGTATCTAATAACATCAATATAAATAACACTTTAGGCTGATGAAGTCCTAAAGACAAAACATTTCCCAAAATAATTTCTTTCTTATATATGTTTGTTTTACTGATTTGACATTATACAGAATGCACAGATACTACACTCTGCCACTTGAGGGTCAAGGAAAATATGTTGATCCTAGGTAGAAATGCCAATCCATGCATAAAAAATCCAATCATTTTTACAGATAATATATATATATATATATATATATATATGATAAAGAATAGTTTTCAGATATGCTATATTTCTGGATAGAAGTGCTCAATATCAGAGATGGGGACCCATGATCAAAATACACACCATGATAAAAAACAAGCAGTAACAGTCTGTTTCATGCTTGATTGTAATCAACAGGCCATCATTATATATACATATATGTGTACACACACATATACATATATATTTATATCTTGTATATATATATATACATATATATAAACATATACATATATATATACATATATATATATATATATATATATATATATATATAAACATATACATATACATATATATACATACATATATATATATATATATATATATATATATATATATATATACAAACATTATGTATATATATATATTTCTGTTGCTGAGGTGATGTGTTATCCCCCGTGGGGATTTTCATATTGAAATGATCATCCAACATCATTGAATTAATCCTTTTTTAATTTATATTTGCTCTGTAATATTTTATTACATGGAGCTCTCTTCCTGTATCATTTTTTAATATTAAAATAAAATTTTTAATATTAATTAGGATCGGGTTTTTGGAATTTACCTTCCTGCTTTTTCCGCTTGGATTAAAGTATCTGAATTAAAATATATATATATATATATATATATATATATATATATATATATATGTGTGTGTATATATATAAACATATACATATATATACATACATATATATACATATATATATATATATATATATATATATATATATATATATATATATATATATATATATATATATACAAATATAAACAAGGCTAAGGCTAAGATATGAATACATACACATATATATATAAAATAAATACCCCATCTCAGAAATATTGACAGACATATTTTATATTCTTTAAGTACAGATTACTTAGTGAAGTAATATAGTGTGTTTAATATGTGTTTATGGATGGTAAGAGATTCTTCAGTATTTTCTCAAAGTCTTTCCTGCTTGAAAAATTGTTCTTTTTTATTCTTTACATAGGAAATATATATTTTTTTTTTTCTAAACATATACTGTTAAATATAAGAGACAATGAATGTTTATTATGCTTAATCACAAGCCATTCTAAACATCATATTTTGGCTTTAATTTCAGGTGAAAATAAAGAAAAAAATTCTCCAACATTTGGATAATTTTTTATTAAGTTTTCAGCTCACATGAGCCATCTTCAGAGAGGTTACAGGGACGTTAACATAAAAACATCCACCATCAAAGACAATTTTATCTTGTGTTGACATAAAACTTTGCTGAGCAATGACAACAGTCAGCAAATAGCAAATGCAGCTTGTAAATTTGTAATGCAGTTCTATGACATCACACCATGCGAGAGCCCAAAATGTTAACAGAACCATATATTTAAATGCTTTCAAACATACGCACCATAATGGGGGTGCTAGAGGGTGTCATCAGTGATGTCATCACAAGGATCACTAGGGGGTTTCGGGTCTTTCAACATCATACCCCCTCATCACGCCAACCCGACCAGAGATGATCAGTTTCGGGTCCACCCTCGATAAGCGCTTTCAGACACTGGAAAATTATGTTTAGGCCCGATACGAAATCTTACAAATGCTTCTGATTGGCGACAGTCAGAGCCACTTTCCATTTAGAGGCAAACCGTACATGAGCTTGTCTGAAACATTAATTTAGATGCAGAATTTCGGGGAATTTTAGCTAACAATTTGGAATCCAGGCACTCTCTCTTTTGATCCATAACCAATTAGCTGTTCTTTCCGGTGTTTCGGTTATGGACTCGAGTGCTTTCCTTTTTTTTACTCCCACTATCCCAATATTTGTTAAGGCTTTGCATAAGGACCTTGCTGCAAATCCTCTAGTCCCCACTTCTATAGGAGTGCAGCTAGCCCTCCAGCCTTTAACCCTGCAACTCTCTAGCAGTTCGTCATATTTTAACTTCTTCCTTTCATGAGCTTCCTCTGCGTTTTCTTCCCAGGGGACCGTCAGTTCCCACAAAACGTGATTTTATTCATTGTCTCTTATATTTAACAGTATATGTTTAGAAAATTACCTGCCGCCTCAATACACTAAGTTTATATATATATATATATATATATATATATATATATATAGATATTGATATGTAATAAAATCAACTTACTTTGTTCATTTAACTGATGCTTGCCTCTATTCTGAGTTTCATAGAATTACATTCAGACTTCAGAAGGTTTAATGGAATATACACTTAAATCTCCTGAACGGTGGATGTAATTCTGCAAATTTCAGAGTAAGATAAGTAATATCTTATTGTTTACAAAAAAGTGCTTCTTAAAGAATTTTATGCAATGTGTTTATCTTAGTTAAAATAATCGTTAGATTCACAAACACAAACCAATGAAGGACATAGGAAAATTTTATAATTTTATATATTTAATAATAATATACGATTAATTTTATATGTAAAATATATTACAAATATATTTGAAAGCCATTTTAACCTGAGAGATATGGGCACACACAGGTTCTGTATCTAAAAATGGTTTGGATGTACCCAATTATTTGATTTTAAAGTGTATAAAATGCATGATGCACTAAGTTTAAGAATGTTGTGTATTTGCATCAATTTATTTTTTATTGCCAGAAGCACCAATTTCCATAGTAAGTAGGAAAACCATCCAATGCATTTTAAAAGTGTTAACAGCACAAATGCCAAAAACAGAAAACAGGAAAGCAATACTGAAATTTCTTGGATTATTAATTTTTTATAACTAGTTTTTCTTTCATTTGATCTTTGTTGCTTTTTATCCCAATACCTAATTCGTTTTTACATTCTACAATTGTTAAGTAAGCAGCATGGAACAGAAATACCATAGTAAACTGAATAATGAAACATTCTACCTTTCGCCTGACCTAATCAGTAAAACACAGACTGCTCCCAGAAATATAAAGAATAAATCTTTTGGGGGGGTTATTTCTATATTTCTGATGCATACCATCATTTGTTTAATAATAGTAGAATTTAAAAACGACCTAGGTATTGCGATAAAAAGGCTAAAGAAGAAAGAAAAAATTCATCAAAAATAACTAATGAAAAAAATAGTTATTTTCATAGAGTGCAGTTGATTTTGCTTTTTTTAAAGCAAAAAGTTTGTTCATAAAGTAAAAAAATACACAAAAAATATTGCATTTTTAAAAATGTCTCAAAATAAAATATACACAATAAATATCAAATAACAACTGATCTAAATCGGGCATTTTTTTTTGCAATAAAAGTCTTTTGTTGTTGTCGATTTTTGTTTGCTTTTACAGCAGAAAATAATTATTTCGATAATTAGTTCATTGCAAAGAGAAGTTGGAATCTGCAAGATTGCAACTGATAACAAATCAGATTTTTTAAACTAAATTTTACTATAAAAAAAAACGAACATCTAATTTCTTTGTTCTTTCCTTCCTTTTCAATTCATATAAATCTCGATCAATTAAGATTTGTGGAAACTAGCAGGATCAGCAACTTTTGAACCAAATGGTTCATGCTTCAAATCCAGGTCACAAAACATTGTTTTGTTTTGTAAACTCAGACATCAAACATCAAAGAAATAATGTCTCCAATAAAAAAACTTCATGCAGAGGATCCTGATCAAGGAAGAGAAGTCTTGTAACAAATTCATTTTCATCTGCACATAAGCTGAGCATTGTTTTGTAGCCCAAACCAACAAATAGGAGACACGTTAGAAAATCTAATTGGCACCCAAAACTAAGATTGCTGCTGGTTGATCTCTACAATACATCAAGAAATAATTTTCAAATTTAAATGCCATTCTTATATTTGATAAAAAATTATAATAAATTCAATGTACAAGTTTTCAAATGTTCCAAAGAAACATTTGTTAATGTGTGTTAATTTTATGCATTTGGGAATAACAACAATTTAAAAGAAATCACATATTTGTAATTTTCCTTCATTATTTTTAATTAATTACTTCAAATTTTTTTATAAATCTTCTTTTTGTCCAAGAATATTCTCTCAGAATTACTGCTTCAGTATAATTCAGGAAATATTTCTAGTTTTTTCCCTTATAAAATATTATACATTATAACCCGGATATAAGAGACCCTGGTATAAGAGAAACTGGATATGAGAGGTTTTATCTGGTCCCAAATTAGAGCCTGTGGTAATGTATATCAAATGGACCAGACCCTGATATAAGAGAAACCCAGATATAACATAATTCTTATCCAGTCCCAACAACTCTCTTATATCCGGGTTTACACAAGTGTAGGTGTCAGGTAACGAATAGTACCCAACACAAAATTTGGTATGAAATAAATCCAAAAAAGTTTGACATGTCATAAAATCAGACAAACTGATCTAAAATCATTTGCATTTTCACAATAAAATCTGTGTCGATGCATTTTCATAACAAAATTATTTACAATGCATTTCCCTGGTAAAATCATTTACAATAGATTTTCATATTAAAATCTGCTCATTAAAATTACTTTACAATATCATTATAATTATTATTTATAAATACAGTAAGGTTAAAATCTGAAATGTCCAAAATTTTGCAGACTTTAAATTCACTTCAGAATGAGCTTGGAATGTAAATAATTATTTTTCTGTAAAGGTCACAGAAAATCTTGTCACATTATTATAAACAATTCATTGGTCACCATTTTTTGTTTCGTTTTATATTTATACAAACAAGACACTGTAGACTCTCATTGATTTTATACATGTAAATTAAAATGCAATCAAGCAAATATGAAATAAACAAACAAAAAAAGAGAGATCAAACAATATTCCTGTAATATACAAAGAAAGGTGAAAAATATACATTGACAATAAAAGCTCACAAATAGTTTTACAATACAAGAGAAACAAAAGGTTGTTTTTTTTTGGAAGGATAAGTGACCAAGCAGGGTGTTGATTTTTGTTGTCCATTCCTCTTTAGATATAGTATCATTACTTCTTATTGATTTATTTAGATGGACGTTTTCATCATTTGTTTTTTAACTGGTTTCAAATTATCAATCTCTCATCAGCCAAGTGCTATACTTGATACACGCTTGGGCAATCATGTCTCTTTCGAGACATGAACAACTAGGCAGAAGATTTTCCTGCCATTACTTTCTGTAGGAGACTGGTTGCCAACCCAGGCTATGGAGCCTAATCTGTTCTGTTATTCAACCCATAGCTAGAGGGGAAAGAGACGGATTACTACCTTTCCCAAGGGTATTTGCATGTAAGTGAATGAAACGAATTGGACTAGAATTCAAAATCTGCTCTCTGGTTACTCATTCCGAGCCATTATTCATTAATTTACAATGCACGTCTCCCATACAAATGCGATAAAGCTACCTCAGTATAACCCTGATATAAGAGACCCGGGTATAGGAGAGAATGTCTCTGGTCCAAAATTAAAGCATGTGGTAATGTGTATAAAATAGACCAAACCCGGGTATAAGATAAACCCGGATATAAGAGAGATTTTCTCTGGTCCCAAATTAAAGCCTGTGGTAATGTATATAAAATAGACCAAACCCGGATATAATAAAAACCGGATATAGGAGAATTCGTATACGGTCCCAACAACTCTCTTATATCCGGGTTACACTGCTTTAGTTGTGTGTGTGATATCAGTTTAGTAGGTCTTTTGATCTTTGCAACACTTAGTAAATTCTCTTTTTGTTATCTCTCCTAAACCTTATTCTGTCAACCATTTATACAGGCTCATTCTTCTTCTTCTATGTACCATGTCCCTTCAGGATCATGGCTCTCCACAATTTCCTGTCCTTTGTAACTTTCAAAGAAATTTGTCTTTTTATTATCTCTTCTCATTTTATAGCTAATAATCAGAAATTCGAATTAAAAATTTGTTTTTTCCTAATCCTTCATTACCTCAAATGGTGGTGGGGGATATCTAAAAATGAAAATTATTCCTTTGTTTTAAACAAAATATGTTAGTAACAAGTCACTTCTAAACAAATTACAATTCTAAACAATATTATGAGAGAGGAATATCACTATTCATCATTTAATTTTCTATCGCATTCAAAAAGTTTCACAGCTAATAATCAGGAACTTGAATTTAAAAACATTTTTTTCTGAGCCCCCTCATGTCATTTGATGGTAGGCAAGGCATATCTAGAAATGTAAATTACTACTACTACTGCTACTATTATGATGATGATGATGTCATTTTCATCATAATTTGAGGTCTGCTATGGTCTCACTTCCTACCAACTCTGCAGAAAGACCTAAGGCAGGTAATAGTGTGTTGTTATGGTTACATTTCATTTGTTTTTCTATACCTCATAACATCACTAGCGTTACATGTACAAAGTTCTTCTTAGTGTATGGGCTGTAGTTAGCAAGACAATTTTTTGTATATCTCTTAAGCTGGGATTTCCAGGGATTCTTTCAATGTGTTGTTTTGTTTGATTTTTATCATTCCAAGCGCACCTACTATCACTGGTACTATTCTCTTCTTCTTCTAATAATAATAATAATAATAACAATAACTATATATATATATATATATACAATATACTATACTATGATATATATTATACTTAATGATAGTCATTTTTCTGCAAAGACTACACTCTTTAGGTAACAATATCAGTCTTAGCATTTGATAAAGCCGTCATAAGTTTAATCTTACTTATTTTAGAGTATCACAAATAATCAGTGATGGTAAGAGATCAGACCAAATGAAACCTTGTTTAAAAAAAAATAACAACACTCGATGATGAAAAATTTCACCCAAAAAAATCAATAAGTAAATGACTGACATTTTGGATACGTTTTGAAATCCATCCTCTCTCCTGAGCATTACTGTTGGGTAAAGCCATTTCGAATCACACCAAGATTTCTATCATTTTTTTTTTCTTTTTAATAAAAATTATTGTAACCCAAGAATATCACTTAAGGGCAATTATTATTGCTAACCAAAAAAAAAAAAAACAAAATTGGTGATATAAACTCAATGTTTTGAGGAACAAATACAACCAAATTTTATTGCTCAATGAATATCACAACTTTGAAACAGCCAAAGTAAAATTCAAGAATTAACAAACATTTATAATGTCAATTCTTTTTTTTAAATTCAAGGCCATTCTTGAAATTTCTGCTTTTAAATTAAAATAAATCCACATTCATCTTTCTTTTGGATCTTTCTTTAAAGTTCAACAAAAATAGCCAGCCACTGAAAATGGCAGAAAAGCCATATATTTATATACATATATATTTCACATATTTTGAAAATCAGGCCTTCTATACACTTCCACTTTATCACTTGAACATAACAAAAAAAGATCTGATGCTTTCGCAAAACAAGCTTTTATGTTTAAATGATAGAAAAAATATAATTCACAATTTTTTTTAATTAAAAGCAGTTGACTAAATTAGGTTTGAATGTATTTTAAAATACATTCAATTTCTTTCATTACATGGTTCTTGTCATTTTACCAATCACCCAAAATCAAGACAACCCCAATCTTAATAACTTTGTGTGGCTCGTAAAAACAAAGCAAAACATTTTTATTAAATAATTTATAATCTTTTGTAAACTATTATAATCTTTAGTTTTCTACATTTTTTGCAGGTATTATTACCCCACCTTTCACTGCATTATTTTTCAAAATAATTGCAGTATCTCCTGTTATTGATTTCAGTCATTTTCTGTTTCCATAGCGGGACATGACAGCACAACTGCAAAATTCAAATGCACTAGGCAATGCGATTTGCTTGCAGTAAAATTTTTCAATCAAACTCCTTGATATGTTATACCATATCCCCAAAATTCTAAGTAAAAGCAGTCAAGTTGAACATTTAATTTTATTTTATCACTAGTAATGCTCTATGCATTGATATTGAGCACTTTAATCACAAAGACTGCTCACCTCAAAAGTGTTATCTTCCAGAAATACACTGATCAAGCATCTTTCCTGGCAAAACACAATCTTTATTATGCTTTGGCTATTCAGAAATAATTTTAGTTATTACTTAAAGCTTGCCCAGTTTTTTTGCATCCCACATTGAAAATTATATATATATATATATATTAAAGAAATAAAAGTGTGCAGCTTGATGTTACAGATTGTGAATGATATTAAAAAGTGAAGCAATTATATAATTAAACTCTAGCTCCTTACATTGACATTTTTTTCTTCATCCTTCTCATTTTCATGACACACTTTATTATTTTTTAAATTCTGATTAAAATCTCCCATAGAGGCCTGAAGAGCAGAAGCGAAACCGGTTGCTTCACTTTTTAATATATTTACAATGTGTAACATCAAGCTGCACACTTTTATTTCTTTAATTCAATTCTGTACTTACAGAAATATATATATATATATATATATATATATATATATATATATATATGTGTGTGTATAATTATTATGTAGAATTTGACTCACTGTATAATGCAATCGCTCAGGAAATATTGTGGGAGTTTTTTATTTAAATTTATTGGGCCAATACAAGTACAGAACTCAAACCTATTCAATATATCATCATCTAAGAATACATAAGAATTACAGAAGCAAAGCCACATGGCATCACTCCAGGTTAACACCCGCTGTCGATGTTTTTCTGGAGTTGGTGTGAAACAATAAGGCTGCTCTTGGAGGAGGTGGTTCTCACTGCACTGTTGTTGTTGTTGTTGTCATCATCACCACTGCCAACTTGATGCCACTGAAGAGCTGTCAGCTAAAGTGAAGAGTGTCTCCGTGTGTCTAGGTGTCCATCTCAGTATGGGGAGTTGGTGCTTTATGGCAAATGTGTTTTTTGGGGTTTTTTCCGAGATTTCATTATGCAGTTAGCTCAAAAGATGGGAGAGAAAAAAGCAACCATATTAAAGTGCGAGTTCTCAGTTTTAATTATACTATAAATCACTTAAAACCTCAGCAAATGGTTAAAGGAACTGTACAAATAAATTAGCACAATCCTGCTATCAAACTTATTCAGAATTTGAGGTTACTTAAGCTTCTATTTACAACCAAAATAATTAAATAATCCTTGACAAAATTACTGCAGAACTACTTTTAAGTTAACAAGATATTGTATGAAAGACTGCCTAGCCAGTAAAGCATAGCAATTAATATCAGTCAGTTAAGTGCCATACATGATACAAGCTTGGACAATCATGTCTCAAAAGAAACATGACTGACTGGGCAGAATATTTTCCCCCATTAGGTTGCCATTACTTTCTACTGTAGACTAGTTGCCAACCAAGGCTATATATATATATTTATATTTAGATATTTATATCTATTAATATTTATACATTTCTTTCTTTCTATCTATCTTTAGCTATTTCTATCTATCTATCTATCTATCTATCTATCTATCTATCTATATTTAGATATTTATATCTATTAATATTTATACATTTCTTTCTATCTATCTATCTATCTATCTATCTATCTATTTATCTATCTATCTGTCTGTCTATATTTGCACTTTTCTTTCTCTCTATTGGTTGCCAGAAAATTATCTGCCAAACTCCCAATCTAAAAGATAAACTGCAAATGAAATCATGATTAGCATTTACCATAATTTTTTAGGGTACAGAAAGATATTCTTTCTTTCAGAAAGAAAGAGTTGCAGTTTGTACAAGAAAAGATGGCAAAGCAAAGAGAAAAACAATAAACAAACATGGATGACTTCATTCTGGAAGCCAGACACGCAATTCAAAATGGCACACAATTTTAAATTTATACAAAAAAGAGGAGTCTACAAAAATTCATTAAAAAAAATGCACTTAATGATAGATGAAATCTTCTCAATATTCTTTTATGTTACTACCTGAGCAGTATTTATGGGAGAGTGGTTTTCCCAAGTGTTCACTCTCTTATCTGTCAAGTAGTGCCCCACACATACAAAGAATTATACAGGGTGCGATGGATAAATTGCCGTCTAAATTACACAAAAATTAAAATAACACTGACATCTCATTTTAACAGATATATTTACCAAAATTACACAAAAATAATTTTAAATACTAAAGAGTAAATTTATTCAATAAAATTGTCATTGACGTCAACCACGTCCACCAGACAATTCTTGAAATCTCCTGCAACTTTTCTGGATGGTCTTCTTGTTTAAGTTGATGAATGGAGGCATAATGATGCCATCACTACTGATCAATCCAAACCCCTTCATAATCACCATTAAACTCATCCAAATTCTCTGCACCCAAACGCACTGAAATGTTCGTATTAGATCTTCCAGTAAGACTGCCAAGCAGTACAACATGGCATTTCCAAATTTCTGGCAGAATGAATTGCATCAGAGTGCTCTTTTTCTCACAGCTGGTGCTCAACTGACTGTACTATATTACGCAGTGGACAAAATAAAAAAAAAAACAACACACATGCACAAAATTAAAAATTTGAAATGGCGACAATTTGACCATCAA
The DNA here is from genome assembly GCA_037127315.1 of Ascarosepion bandense. Classification (NCBI taxonomy): domain Eukaryota; kingdom Metazoa; phylum Mollusca; class Cephalopoda; order Sepiida; family Sepiidae; genus Ascarosepion; species Ascarosepion bandense. Next base: position 1,540,243 of record JBBBDQ010001549.1, read on the forward strand.
ACCCTTGTGTACATTGTACATAGATTATATATATAGATATATATATATATATATATATATATATATATATATATATATATTGCATACACAAATATATATATTTGTGTGTGTATGTACAGATACTTATTTACATATATATGTATGTATGTATATATTTATGTATATATGTATGTATTTATACAAGTAAAATTAATACAGTATAACCCGAATATAAGAGAAACCCGAATATAAGAGAGATTATATATGTCCCAAATTAGAACCTGTGGCAATATACATATAATATAGACCAAACCCTGATATAAGAGAAACACTAATATAAGATATATTTTCTCTGGCCCAAAATTAGAACCTGTGGCAATGTATATAAAATAGACCCAACCCTGATATAAGAGAAACTCGGATATAAGAGAACTTGGATATAAGATAATTCTTATTCGGTCCGAACAACTGCCTTATATCCCGGTTATATTTGATATTTTATCATATGACTAACATGATACACTGAATTTCTATACACATATGTAGATATCTATCATTCTATCTATTACAATCTATTCATTATCAGTTCTTTTCATAAGCAAATTTGTCTAGATGAATACATGCTGCCTATATATATATATATATATATATATATATATTTCATTCAGTAATAAATTTTAACACTCTCAGCTACTAGCATGTGTTTACATTTTATATAACATGCTAAAGTCCACTTTCCTCTACCAAGCACCCATAGCTCATAATCGCCAACTGATGTCAATTCAGTCAGGTTTCAATCCTGATAAAAGCAATCGGATGTCTAACTATACTGATGAGCTGTGATACAGCAAAACAGATCTGTCTGCATATGACTATATATATATATAAATTGTTGATAACCCTAATGAGTGTTCAGAGTGATTCCCAAAGTGCTTGTCTATGAAGTTCTAGGGAAGTTACATTACAGCAGTGGAAAAGTCTAGAATTTCTATCTACACAACTCTGTTATCACATGCAAGAAAGTATTTTGCTTTTTAAATCACTGAAAATAAAAGTATACCAACAAAGCTAAAAGTACCATCAAAATTAGCTGCCATATTTAAGAAAGGAAGATCAGGCTGCATAACCAGTAAATATACAGTCACATTATACTTAATAAAATACATAACATGAAATGGCAATTTATGATATACTGAAATGAGATCTGCTAAAGTTTTGTGATTATTTCCACATACTTGATGAAATTAGACAATTAGAAAAAATGTGTATATCAATGTAGTTATCAGTGTATGTTTATATATATATATATATATATATATATATATATATATACAAAAATCTAGAGTGAGCCAAAACCTCCCTGCGGAGTATTGAATGTTTTGTTCTTGTTCCGCGGGTTTCTTTTTTTTCTCCCCATTTATCCGACGTCTTAGTACACCGGATTGTAACGGATTTAGGTTCTGTTTGTTAATGGTTTTTTCGGAGGTTTACTTTAGTATAAATTTACAGCCTGCATACTTACAGAGTCTAAGTAGTTATTATTATTATTATTATATATATATATATATACACATATGGATGATGAAGAAGTGCTTTCCTTAAAAAAAAATGCTTATTTTGCTCTACATGGCCAAGTGGTTTAGCATGCTGGATTAAACAGTGGTTTCCCTAACAAAGGGAGACACAGGTTCAATCATTACCAGAGAATACATTTTCTTTGCTAGGATTTCTTAAATGCGTAGGCCAATAGATGTGTTGGTATGTTTATATTGCTTAGGTAGATGCTATATATTCTTGTTTATGACATTAATATATATATATACTGTGCTTGTATCCATAAATACATACATATATACACTTATATACTTATATATAATCCAAGATATGAATCTTTACATAAATATGAAGCCAGATTTTAAAAGTTTTGTTTTTCATTAAGATGGCATTCATCTGAAAATAAAATATCCAGAAAACCTATAACTAAGAAAATTGTGAAGGAAAAACAAAATACATAAAAATGAATATAAAAATTTAGGCACAAACTGAAAAGTAAAATGACTGAAATATAACATAGTCTCACCTGCTCATCATAATATGATTTACAATTATCCAATATAACAAAGAAAATGATTCTGGGTGTATGTACATATTCATAAACAAGGCAATACATTCTCCAATACTTACATTCATTTGAACATTTATGCAATGATATAAAAATACATATGAAAAGTGAATTTGGATAACTTACTGGTAATCCTCAATTACACAAGTACACATATTTTCAATTTCATACACAAGCTTTAAAGATCATACAAACCTATTTATAAATACAGAGACCATAATTTTTTGTAAAATTCTTTCTTAGTCTAGAATTATTATTAGCATTCGAAGTAATAAAATCATATTCTCTACAGTCAATAGTTTAACCCTCTAGGGCCATTCGTATCATATTTGATACAGTATTTCCCTATAAGGAAACATTTGGTATTTCCCTATAAGGAAACATTTGGTATTCATTGACTGAGCAGTCAGTACTGCTTTCATTTAAAATTTATAAAATATTTCTCTTAAAAAATTTTTCAGAAAAATATTTCTTTCAAGGCTTGTTTTCATACTGTATCAAATATGATACGAATGGCCCTAGAGGGTTAATCTCAGTCTGTTTATCTATCTATCTATCTATTAACCCTCTAGGGCCATTCGTATCATATTTGATACAGTATGAAAACAAGCCTTGAAAGAAATATTTTCCTGAAAAATTTTTTAAGAGAAATATTTTATAAATTTCAAATGAAAGCAGTAGTGACTGCTCAATCAATGAATACCAAATGTTTCCTTATAGGGAAATACCAAATGTTTCCTTATAGGGAAATACTATGTCAAATATGATATGAATGGCCCTAGAGGGTTAAAAAAATTTTCTAATGGCAATACATTTGGCAGCTATTTTGGAATGACTGTTGTTTTTTATGGATTCTGCTTGGATTAAATATTTAATTTGAATGATTTTTATTTTCAAATATAAAATGAATATTTATTTAAACATCATTGTGTAAATAACATAAATTGTGGCATGATGAATCTGGTAAGGCATTAGCACTTGCGAGAACTTAGTGAAGAACAATATCCTTTTATACAATACATCTTGAAAGTTCAAAATTTTGAAAAAGATATTTAAGCAATGATTTGCAATAAAGGGATGAATATTTTCAAAACATTATAATTATTATTTGTTTTTAGCTCATTATAATTAACATATATATATAAATGCACACAACAAAGCTATCAGCTTAATAAATCATATGACCTATAAAGAAATATTCTCTAAGTGAATATTTTATGACAGTGTATCTATTTCCAAATATTTGTTGAATTCGTAGCATATATACAAATAAAACATTTCAGGAATATCTTTGTCTTCATCAATATATTTTATTAAATAATACAGTTGGATCTAATACTGTGTATCAGTTAAATTTAAGGTCTCAGTATAAAAAGCAACATAACAGTTGCTGAAAAACATTTAATGCCACTGACACATGACATTTACAATTTTTAGCAAAATACAACATGCAGTTCATTTATATCCCAAGAACACACAAAAGAGCATGAAACGATTTTTTGGGTTTATTTTTTTTATCAATGCTCTAATCTGAAGAAAACTTATTTTATTTCCTGTAAATCATAATAACAAATTCATGGCAAAAATATAATAAAAAAGAGAAAGAAATGCATAGCAATACTAAAATAGACATATATAATAATATATATAATACATATATGAAATAATGATAAAAAGGCTAATATTAATAATAATAATAATAATAATAATATTAATAATAATAATAATAATAGCAAATAAAAACAGTAGCAATGTTGTGTATTTTGTCAAAAGAGATTAATCTCAAAATGCTAACACCAGAACCATTCAAGAAAAATCCATTGCTTAAAAATGTGTTTCTTTAAATACAGAAAGATGACTAAATTTCAAAACAAAAATAGAGAAAGAAAGAGAGACAGACAGACAGAGAGAATGCAAAATACAAAAATTTGACTAAAAAGTAAAAATATTTTGTAAAGTCAAACCAAGAGCAGGTAATAATTATTTCAATACAAATTCATGAGACATTGTTGGAAGGTTTTAGATGAACATATTATTGTTTGTTATTTTTTTATGGGATAAATTTGATTTTTACCCCTACTCATAAGCAAACAAAATCTGAGAAATATAGAATTTTTTTCCGCATTTATGCATACAAAGATGGAAATTTCAATATAACATGTAAAAGTAATAAAAAGAACAAAAATGAATAAGGGGAGATAACCAACATTAGATGAGTTTTTTTTTCAAACTTCTGACAAAGAAATATGGATAAGTCATATAAAATCAACGATGACAATAAATACAGCAAATCAGTAGAAATATATATATATATATATATATGTGTGTGTGTGTGTGTGTTGATGTATGTGTATGTGTAAAAATTCATGTATAGATAAAAAAATATATCTGTAAAAAAAATATTAATAAAGACAAAAGTAAAATTTCTTTACTATCTTTGCCTTGATAAAGTTCATTAGAGAACGAAACATCATCAAATGTAAGGATTTTATTTTACAACAAATATTTATTAACCAAAAGAAAAAATTTGTTAGGCTTCAACTTTCACAGGCTAAAGAATATTTATAGGCATTCTTAAATTTAAAAATTTTGAATGCCTAACAACATTTTTACAGCTGGTTCTAAATGTTGTAAAACTAAATTCTTACACTTGCCTTGATAATGTGCATCACTGGAAAAAACACGTCGGAAAAGGAAAGTTGTCCATTTGTCTTTATTCTCATATATATATATATATATATATATATATATATATATATATATTATATATTTTCTAAGCATATACTGTTAAATATAAGAGACAATGAATGTCTATTATGTTTAATCATGAGCCGTTCTAAACATCGTATTTTGGCTTTAATTTCAGTTGAAAATAAAGACAAAAATAAAATTCTCCAACATTTGGATAATTTGTTATTAATTTGGTTATAAGCTTTTGGCTCACATGAGCCATCTTCAGAGAGGTTATAAGGAGGGTAACACAATAACATCCACCATCACCAACGATTTTATTTTGTGCTGACATAAAACTCCGCTAGGCAATGGCAATAGTTACCAAAAATAACAAACGCAGTTCGCAAATTTGCAATGCAATTCTATGATGTCACACCGCGTGATAGCATGAAATGACAACAGAACCATGTATTCAAATGCAATGTAGCGTGTTATGACCGGATTTAAAGGTGATTTTATTAAGTGTGGGTTGTTTGGATTTAATGTACATGACCACCAATATCTGAAGGTTCTTTTTACTGTGTGTATTAGAAATGTTTGAGAATTTTTATTTTTATTTTCAACTGAAATTAAAGCCAAAATATGGTGTTTAGAACGACTCATGTTTACACATAATAGACATTCATTGTCTCTTATATTTAACAGTATATGTTTAGAAAATTATTTGCTGCCTCAATACACTATATATATATATATATATATATATATATATATATATATATATATATATAAATGTGTTAACTTAATATAGCACTGCATACAAATGCAATGATAGCTGCAAACATGTATGGAAAATGTAGCTATACTGTCTTCCTTTATCTATGTATTTATATGATTGCTTTAATTATATGAAATATGAATATATCCTTCCAAAGAACAAACTAAGTAGAGTAGCAGAAACATCTACCTGTTGTGAGTAGCATTTTTTGAGCCAGTGGACAAACAACAGTCACTATTTCAAAGATGAAACTAGATTCCAGGGTAAATAATTCTTTCTTTTTCTTTTTGATTCCTTATATGATACATCATATCAGTAATGATATGATATCCATACCATATAATGATATGGTATCCAAATATAACTGCACTGTATTATAGCTAGGTGGTCAAGCACCAAAGGCTTAAGAAATAGATGTTAAAATGAAATAGAATTAAGCCCAAAATTGCCATACATCCCCCATCTCTCTCTCTCTCTCTCTCTCTCTCTCCCTCTCTCACACACACACACACACACACACACACACACACACACACACACACACACACACACACAATCTTCTTTATTTCTTTTAAATGTTGTTTTTAATGGATACATTTTCTTACATCAAAACATCAAACATTATTTTTAGTAGATACCTGTGTTTGAAATAGACCCATGTTTTTTTATTTTAAACAATGTGTATTATGTTTACCAGCATAAAACTACACACTGTTGAAAATAAAAAAAACAGAACATCTAGATTTCAAACTAGGCTACCCACCAAAGATCATGCTTAATGTAATAAAAATGTCAGATTAAACCTATTAATTATTTTATGGCTAACAAAATCTTGATATTAGGCATCACATATATATATATATATATATATATATATATAAAGGTATGTACATACATACATACATACTTACACATATGTGTGTGTGTGTCTTAATGAATGAATTGATAATATATCAATATCTACTGCCAAGATATATACTGTATAATGATTTTATTTTTTGGCAGAATATAAATATATAAATATAATGCTTACTCAAAATATTGAGTAAGGAACAGAATCACTTAAGAAATATAAGCAATTGAAACACACTGTTGTTTGACCCATCAAAAATAGTACTTGTGTTCCTCTAGCAAGGAAGTTGCCATGAGGAAGTAGAGTCAGAGATCAAGAATTGCTCAAGATTTTCCTTTTGGTACATCAATGCCATCAGGAAATAACTCTAAACGATCTCCTTTTTTGTACAATGAGGAAATGAAGCCTGGAATACTAGATCCCCAGGAGCTGAGACTTATAATAAGACTCAAATCCGGTCATAATTATTACAACCCTGGTCATGAATACCCAAGGGTACAAGTATAAAAATTGCTTCTAAGCAAGATCTGTTTGATCTAGCAAAGGACTCAAGTTACAAAAACCTGTGAAAGTAATGTTTTGCATGCTGTTTCTAAAATATAAGCAAATAGATTTACTTTTATAAGAAATTGTGCTTTTATAATGTTCCATCAAATAGATTTGTTTTCTTAAATGTTTTTGTATTTGTAGCTATACCACCATGTTAGCATGCTTGTCATTTACGAGATATACAGTAATATTTTTATAACTAAAGTGAAAAAAATTTTAATAAAAATTAAATAAAAAAGAAAAAAAAACAAAACGATAGTCCTCTGTTTATGTTAGTAAACGCACAGAACGATGAAGCTTCTAAGAATTGCCATTAAATATTAGCCATCATGTCAGTTAGTAATGGGCGACATTCTAAATTGAGAGGAAGTCATACTTGAGTTACCTCCCTTCCCTAATCCCACAATTCTAATTTTCTCTATCGATTTCGTCTTAATAAATGAGAATAACAAAATTTTGAATGAAAACATTTATTATACTGGCCTACTTTTTAAAAATGTCTTCATTGTCTTACTCTGAAATATGAACAAATGTATCACATGAAGAAAAAATATGAATGAAAACTAGATATGACTACTGTAAATGCCTTTTTTTGCTTTTGTTTTTATTGTCTGGCTATTTTCTTTCATTTCTTTATCTCTTACTGGCTTGTTAATGTCTGTCTTTATTTATCTTTCCTCACAGGATCTAAAGAAAAATTTTAATCAAAATTCTTTTATTTTATCAGAATGTAAAATTGGTATTTTCTTCAAACTGCATGAAAGATTTCAAACAAAAACATGATTATCATATTTATATATTTTTATTATTATTACTATTATGGTTACTATATTATATTTAAAAATTCAAAAAAGTGTAACAGCTTGCCCCTGTACAACCTAATGTATATTTTGCTTATATATCCTTGAAGCAGTTATGATAATGATGCATGTTTGTATAACGTTAAAAACCCACTACCACAATTCCTTCTCAGCCTACAGCCATGTGCAACACAAAAAATGGACTTGTCTAAATTTCTCTGTATAACTCCACTCTGTTAATAATAATTTAAATGTTCTATGTTCACTGAACATTAAATGTTCATCCTTTGATAATGGCTTATGTAAGCCGAAAGCTCAGACCTGATAAAAAAATCAACAATTATTGTGATTTCTTGTTGTCTTTCCATGACAACACTATCAAGCTAATCAGATCATATGAACGGATCTTACACAAAATAAATAGACAGAACTTGTCTATATTATTCAATGAAACCTGTATTAATGAAAGAATGCTGCCAAAATACACATATATATATATATATATATATACCTGACAATTTTCATTTTGAAATCTAAATGGGACACAGGTTTGGTAACAGATCAGCATTAAAGCAACTTTAGCTTTGATATTTATTGTAAGAGGTGTGAAAATTTAATTTAAATTTGGTACAAGCTTCTATCTTTACCATTGCATCTATTTTATTATCCCTTAAGGAAAAATGACATGATTTTAGATTTTAAAAAAAAACAAAAAAACATTTACTTTAAAAACATTTAATATTGAAGAAAAACTTAACTTTCCATTATAACATAGACTAAATAATAATAAAATAAGATAAATATATATATAACAAATTTCCTACTCGGTGAAAGCAGTCAATGTAAGAGTTCAAGATTCAAAAAGATTCAAAAAGATTCTGAAAACTAATTTTCAAATCAGGCCAGCATGCCCACTTGTACGAATGGTGCAATATTTCATCTTATTTCAATTTTTTCTTAGGTGGGTAAATAGCAACAGTTAATAGTTAGTAAATGAACAATGTTGATACAAGTTTTAAATCAACAAAATTGTTCTACAAATTTTTAACGATTTTTTTTTCTGAATCTTGAGAATTCCATCATAGCTTTTGGTTAAGAATTACTTCCCCTACCAAATGTCAGAATGTGGGCACTTAAATATTCATGTATTTAGGAAGAGGATTATTATAGCTTGAATTAAGTAGAAGCCCTACAGGTTTTTATTAATATATTATATTTTCACTTAATTTGGCTATGAAAATAATAAAGTATTACAATTTTTAGTTTAAAATGCCATTGAAGCTAATGTTCTTCATTCAATAAGCTTACTATTCTTATGCTTTGTGATTTGAGATCTTCTGTTTCCAATAAAACTAAACAGAAACCCGATCTCAAAAACTAAATCGCTTTTTTTATAAATACTGTCTTTTTTTAAGCAAGTATTTCATAACGGTTTTTAATAAAAGGGATAGCTCATCATTGTCTAATGTCAGTAAACTAAAATTTTTAGACTATTAGGGGTGAGTTTTATTCTCACTAGGTGCCCCATACTAAATGGCTTTTTTATGCCATAAATGAAACTACAGTTAATAAAAACTGTGACAGAACAAATGCCTGCTTTACATAACAAACTGTAGGCAGTACCACTAAGAGGTGTGGTAATCTTTGACACTGAGGCTGACTAGGGCCCTGACTATGATACATCAATGAAGATAAGATAATGTACAAAGCTATTTCGTTAGATTTTACATACATATAGAAACAACAAAATGAGTTCTATACGTGTCATTTATATTACTGCCAAGGAAAAGTGTTTTACATTTATATAGGTATTGAAGTACTCATTGCAGTTAAAATAAGTGTTGCATAATTTTTATATAAAACTTGTTTTTGTTTTAAATTTGCAATTTCTGAATTTTTATTTTTATTCAAAGTGAAGTAGAATTAAACTAATGTGAAACTGATTGCCATGTTTTTCTTTTCTATAGAAACTTACACTATTTCTGTGGAATAAGGGAAAGGTGTAATTATTTTACTAGTGTTCAATTTTATTGTCCCATTACTAACTGTATAGTACTGAGTCTTAGTTACTACTAGTAGCATGTCATACTACTAGTTGCAAGCTTCAGAACTGCATATATACACCCAAACATCCAAGCGTTCATCAACAATCATCTACTTGAATCACTCAAAGCTAGAATCATGCATTTAATGATACGCACACATACTCTGCGGCATTACAAGAACCAGGATTTTGTTTTTTAAAAAAATTATCAAGGAAAATAGTTAGGAAGAAGAAAAAGGTTATTTTCAAAAAAAGGAAAAAAACAGGAAATTAGGAATGCCAACAGAAGTTTCGAGCTAAAAGCCCTTTGCTTGTATGAGTCAGATTTTCTTTCAGTTTTGAGTTTAAAAAAAAAAATGGTTGGGTATCCGTGATCACTGTGGAAGGAAAAAAGAACAGTTATTATTAATAAGTAAATATGAAAAACGCAGGTCTAGTCCTGAGCTACCCTGCGGCATTTGTCAACACAAAAACTGGTTATACGTACCGTAGGACTCGGCAAATCTTACTTTATTTTCGGAAAATGTTGAATCGGGGAACAGTAGACGTGAGTTTGAATGTTGATGCTACCCCTGCTTCTATTCACTCTCTGCTGTTCTTTTTCAGACCAATGACGATGTTGTCGCTTCATTCAATAATTCTGTTGTTGGAGCTGTTGGAATTTTCAGCCATTAATTGGCCCACCTTCACTGGTACCCAAGCTTGTCCTTTGGTCAGCTAAAACCCTGGTTTCGGAAAGATCATCTACACTGGCTTTCATAGAATACGGCTCTTCCTTCTCTTTACTCAGGGCATATGGTGCCACCCGTGAAAGCATCGTCTTCCTCATCAGGGCAAGAAAAACTGAACTGCTGTGCAAGCCTTTTATATTTTTTATCTTCAGCATCTTTCAATTCCTCTATAAAACTGTTTATGTAACTGAAAGCAGAAGTAGGAGGGCTTCTGTTTAGTATAATTCTTTCTTTTGGCCTTATCACCAATGCAGGCTGCCCAAAAAATTGGGGGAAATTTTTTTGGACAACCCTTGAAACCACAAAACTTACCTGCTTGCTTTAGGGTATGAAAGGCAACAGAATTCGTTATTTTTATTTTTTATTATATAAAATAGTCCTACTTTTGAAATTCTTTTCTAATAATCTAAATTTTTTTTTTAAACCTAAAAGTTTAAAAGTGGATACAGACTCAAATTATTTTAAACAGTTTTTACCATTACTTTTGCATATTGGGTCTTCCCTAGACTGTTGATGACATCACAAAATTATGAAGTCATTTAAAGAGAAGATAACTCTTACTTTTAAATTTAATAGATTTTTGTTTGATAATTTTCCTTTTCTAGTAGATAATTCACCTGTTTATAAAAGCAAACACTGACTACATTCTTTTGGAAGATAATTAGATACCAAGACATAGACAGAAATGATACAATGGTGTTCAAATTCAGTCAATATAAATGAATCAATTTAAGTTTATAGTAAGTAAATTGTAAAGTTTTTTTTATATGACTAGTCCCCAAGAACATTATTATCAATATTAATTAATATTAGTATTATCAATATTAATTGATTAATATTAACATTAGCAGTGACATCAGAGATATGTTTTAATTTCAGCCCGGGATTTTTTTTAAATGAGATATTTTTATCTTACATCTGTTGAATACACATGATATCATGTATAACACAGTTTGTTACTATAAGAAAAAGATATTTTTATTTTGTCCATATGTAGGTCAGCTAAGAAATGATATTGAGTGATGAACTAATGAATATCATGGGAGGTAGTGAAGAATGGAACAAACTAGACAATGGTGTTTTGGTTTGTTTGAAATAACCAAATCAAAAATCCATGGAGTCACACAGGAAATTCTCAGATGAGACTGTAAAAAATTTGATGACAACAGATTTTGCAGAACATCAGGAACAGCTAATTAGTAGAAATAATTATGCAAGAACTATTTTATTTTATGGTAAGTGATTGAACATTTTATTCATTACAACAACACTGTTTTTTTTTTTTTGGTCAGCTCATAAAAGAACGTACAATTTTTCATTTAATTCTAAAATTAATGGCACAATTAGTGGCACAATTTATGAGAATTAATTATGAATCTTTGCTTCCTAAACTATTCCTTATTTTTAGAACTAAATAAATTGTTATGATAAACAAGGTATAATGGGAGTTAATCCAACAAAATATAATTTAAGACAAAAATTCAAAATAAGGCCAAATACAGAAATGAATATGATTGCTGGTGGCAGAAATGCTACAGAAATATCAGCTGCCATAATTTTGTCATGACTAATATCCTTCACTCTGTTAAGATTGAATAAAATTCCATTTTTTATAATGGCACTTAAACACATTTTGTTTTATAATGAAAACATATTTTGCAATATTTTCACTGCAACAATTTAATGGCTATTAATTTGCAAACACATTTATTTAACTGGTCTAATAAGATACATCAAAATAGATGCATTTGAATTCTGTTGTTTGCTAACGGCTTACATTGTTTTTCTATTCTTATTTCCTGTGAAGTTTTTAAGACATATGAACATAAGTACTGTCTTTTTAAAGCAATCGAGTGAAAATTTTGAGTTTCATTGCTATCATATCAAAGTTGCAACTTGACAAAAATCAGTGTTTCACTTTAAGAATATTTGGTGCTATTGCTGCATGTAGTATTTGAGGTCTGCTATATTGTTTTATCTGGTCAACCTCAGTAGTTGATGTCTGCTATATTGTTTTATCTGGTCGACCTCAGTATTTGAGGTCTGCTATATTGTTTTATCTGGTCAACCTCAGTATTTGAGGTCTGCTATATTGTTTTATCTGGTCAACCTCAGTATTTGAGGTCTGCTATATTGTTTTATCTGGTCGATTTCAGTAGTTGATGTCTGCTATATTGTTTTATCTGGTCAACCTCAGTATTTGAGGTCTGCTATATTGTTTTATCTGGTCAACCTCAGTATTTGAGGTCTGCTATATTGTTTTATCTGGTCAACCTCAGTATTTGAGGTCTGCTATATTGTTTTATCTGGTCAACCTCAGTATTTGAGGTCTGCTATATTGTTTTATCTGGTCAACCTCAGTAGTTGATGTCTGCTATATTGTTTTATCTGGTCGACCTCAGTATTTGAGGTCTGCTATATTGTTTTATCTGGTCAACCTCAGTATTTGAGGTCTGCTATATTGTTTTATCTGGTCGATTTCAGTAGTTGATGTCTGCTATATTGTTTTATCTGGTCAACCTCAGTATTTGAGGTCTGCTATATTGTTTTATCTGGTCGACCTCAGTATTTGAGGTCTGCTATATTGTTTTATCTGGTCGATTTCAGTAGTTGATGTCTGCTATATTGTTTTATCTGGTCAACCTCAGTAGTTGATGTCTGCTATATTGTTTTATCTGGTCGACCTCAGTATTTGAGGTCTGCTATATTGTTTTATCTGGTCGATTTCAGTAGTTGATGTCTGCTATATTGTTTTATCTGGTCAACCTCAGTAGTTGATGTCTGCTATATTGTTTTATCTGGTCGACCTCAGTATTTGAGGTCTGCTATATTGTTTTATCTGGTTGACCTCAGTATTTGAGGTCTGCTATATTGTTTTATCTGGTCGATTTCAGTAGTTGATGTCTGCTATATTGTTTTATCTGGTCAACCTCAGTAGTTGAGGTCTGCTATATTGTTTTATCTGGTCGACCTCAGTATTTGAGGTCTGCTATATTGTTTTATCTGGTCAACCTCAGTAGTTGATGTCTGCTATATTGTTTTATCTGGTCAACCTCAGTAGTTGATGTCTGCTATATTGTTTTATCTGGTCGACCTCAGTATTTGAGGTCTGCTATATTGTTTTATCTGGTCGATTTCAGTAGTTGATGTCTGCTATATTGTTTTATCTGGTCAACCTCAGTAGTTGATGTCTGCTATATTGTTTTATCTGGTCGAGCTCAGTATTTGAGGTCTGATATATTGTTTTATCTGGTCGACCTCAGTATTTGATGTCTGCTATATTGTTTTATCTGGTCAACCTCAGTAGTTGATGTCTGCTATATTGTTTTATCTGGTCTATTTATGAGGTCTGTCATTTTGTTGTCTATTATCTACCTCAAAATTTCAGACCTACCACATTACTGTACCTGGTCTACCTCAGCATTTGAGTCACAAGTCTTCTCATGAGTCATTAATCTTAAGTTAAGCATTCAAATTAGATTGAAATGAAAAAATAAATATGTTATATCATGAAAAATAAAACAGTTGCTAAAAAATTTATTTTTTCAAACTGACATTTTAAAAGAGTGGATTGCCATTTGAAATTCTACACTCTCACCATCACTCTTTTTGCTGGAAAATTCAAAGAAAGAATGAACAATTTGTTTAAAATCTTTTTTAAAGATCTCCAAACTATTAATATTTTGAATGCCGTTTAATGATTTTAAATTATTTAATAAATATTCTTTTAATAAACCTTTATTTTTTACTAAATTTTATTTTCTTAAATTAATTTCGAAAAATAGAGGTGACTTTTAAATACAGTTTAGTTGTATCACAAGACTGAAAAAATTGGGCACCGAGTGAGGATCAAACTCATTACTAGTGATTTTAGCGAGACAAGTTTAGTAACCATTACACCACACTGAGATGCTCAAAATATGATTTTGTAAGCATAGCTTAGATGTTGCACAAGGCCCAATGTATGGGGCACCCAGTGAGGATCAAACTCACTATTCAGTTGTAAGTGATTCAGTGAGACAAGCCAATTTTGAAAGATGGAGTGCTTACTGTATTAGGAACAATGTGGAATGTTTTGGTAAATAGCAGTAAATGCATGATAAAGTTTACATTGTACTAAATTTTATTTCTTTAACACACTGACAACCAACCACAAGATGGTTGGCAGTTTTTATTATGGCAATGTCAACGAGCTATCTTGAGCTTCAGAATTTCTCATACATTTTTATCTGTTGGTGCCAGTAACAAGTTTTTAGTGCGAAAATCAATGAAAAGGCTACAGTTGACCTTATGAATCAACTCACAAATTTTATTGCCTAAGTTGGCTCGTATAAAGTTGGCATTTGAAGTTAGATTTTGTAATTGAATTCTGCCAGTCAACATGCTAAATAAGTTTCGAATGACAGAGTGCACGCTATAATGAAAACAATTCAGCAGACTGCACAATGCAATGGTAAACATTGCAGCAAACCACATACTGCAATAGCACTAAATATTTTCCAAGAAATGATAAAAGACCTGAAGTTTTCAATAATATTCATATCAAAATATGGCCAACAAGAAAATAGAAATACAATAAAATCAAATAACAGTAATTCTCAAGAAAATTCCAAAAAATCAGTAATTTCACGAAGCCATAAAAATTTAAATATCTCACCACAATTACTTACCTATACTTATCAAAACTAGTCTGCCTGTTATTTGGTTCAGCCAGCCTGTGATGTATGAACTGAAGGCATCGGAAATTCCATAGCAGATCATCATGTATCCAACCATGTGTATTCCAAGGAAACACGTAACAAAAGCCTGCAAGACAAGATTCCTCCTGAATTTTGGCTGGCCTCTCAGTTGCACCATGCAACTTTTATAAGCTTAAAAAATCTACGAAACTGATCAGTCTCTGATTTTGATAAGATTTGATTTTCAGCACTTTTTCTCTTGCATTTTCTTTTTCATTTAGCTTTTTAAGGACACATACAAAGACCATGTGCATTGTGGAGCATTGGATATCGGCTCAGAACGAGAAATTGGGGGGCCGAGTTCGAATTCCAGCCGAATTCATTGCATTCACTTATGCGCAAATACCCTTGGGAAAGGTATCCATCCATTTCTTCCTTCCAGTTATGGGTTAAATAACAGGACAGATTGGGTTCTCTAGCCTTTGTCAGCAACTAGTCTTCTGCAGAAAGCAATGGCAACCTACTGCGGGATAATCTTCTGCCTTGTCAGTCATGTTTGTTTTGAGACATGATCACCCAAGCGTGTATCACGTATGGCACTTAACTGACCAACAAAGACCAGTTTGAAAGGAAAACAAACAAAATAAAACAAACAGATAGATAGAAACAGATATTTGATTTTGTTTTGAAATTAACCTCTCTTGTGTTCAAACAGCTTGAGAGTGTAAAAGAGAGCAAGAATAAACTAGAAATCCTCTGATATGAATGAAAAGTTATTCCGTTTAATTTAATGAAGTAACATACTTATACTCAAACTCATTCCTAAGTTGTGTATACGATAGTGGTGTAGTATGAAAATAAAGATGCTGCTTGAGTTCGCCCCTCTCCCCCTCTCCTCGGAAAAACTTTGGCCCCTATATGCCCCACCACAACTTTCAGAGTTCCACAACTGCTACTGGAAGGGTTCACAGTAAAATCCAAAGGGATAGTGACAGATGTCCTCCAGAAGTTAAGCAGAGTATTAAGAAACAAGAAAAGTTCATTAAGAGCAAAGAAAAGAATACTGAACTGATACATGATATCAATCCATCTATATGGCACTGAATACTGTTATTCCGTTTAATTTAGTGAAGTAACATACTTATACTCAAACTCATTCCTAAATTATGTATACGATAGTGGTGTAATATGCAAATGAAGACGCTGTTTGAGTTTGTGCCAGTCCTCCTCAGAAAAATCTTGGCCCCTAAGTGCTCCCTCCCACTTTCAGAGTTCTACAATTGCCACTGAACCTGATAATACATTTTTATACAAAATACACATCATATATTTATTTTTTTACTAAGATCCTTAAGTCAGTCTGTCAGTTAAGTACCATACATGACACATGTTTGGATGATCATGTCTTTTTCAATCCATAACTGACTATGCAGATGATTTTCTCACAGTTCATTACCATTTCTTTCTACAGTACACTGGTTGCCAATCAAGGCTATCAGAAACTAATCTGTCCTGCTATTAAAATCTTTGTTGGGGGAGAACAGATGGATTAATACCTTTCCCAAGGGTATTTGTGCATAAATGAATGCAATGAATTCAACTGGAATTTGAACTCAGCTCTCTGATTTCTCATTCCAAGCTGATATCCACTGCACCACAACACACATTCTTTTCAAAGATAGTATCCATAAAAAATAAATTATTTACACATGGATTAACACATTCTAACTTGGATCAGTGCATCTTTTAAAGGGAGGGGTTTATTGAGTAAGAGGCACAGGTACATGGGAAAAATAATGGTTAAACATAAACTTGAAAAGGTTAAGATTGGGGGAAGCACCATCTTGGGAGTCAATTTCACAGAGAAGTGGTATGCTAGAAGAAGCTGCTCATATGGAATTTACATCTCACCACATGTTTTTAATAGTAACCTTAAAATTGCTATTTTTCAAGTAAATTTTATTGTGTAAAGTGTTGAGCGGGTGAAAATTTGGCTTTGTAGATAAATCCAATTTGTCCAAGGAGGTGGGTAAGCAAACATATTGCATATGATTCGTTATTGTACATAATTAGGTTATAATAAAAATTGTAATTTATATGAATAATACCTTATGAAAATCGAGATGTAGTAGAGTGGGAGGTGTATCGTAGATTCGGGGGTGGCACAAAACTCTTGGCAACATCATTTGCATTTAAACTTGAAGGAGTGGTTTTTCAATTTTCTAGGTCGTGTTTCAAGTCTACACATTGCTACTGTAATTATTTCAACAGTCAACATCATCCTCCTCATTATTATTATCATCATCATTATTATTATCATCATTATTATTGTTATTATTCTCATTATTTTCATTATCATTATCATCAATATTATTATTGTCATTATCATCATCATCATCATCATTATTATCATCATCATCGTTATTATCATCATCATCATCATCATATTCATTATAGTTATTATTACAACTGTTTAAATGATAAACAATAAAAAGCAATAACTAACAAAACTAAATAATATATATAGAAAATAATCATATATTTATAAGACTAATTATAATTACTTATATATATTTACAATTATTTTATATAAATAATACCTTATGAAAATTGAGATCCTAAATTCAGGAATGTTGCATCAAACCCTTGCACCGGCCCTGGCGATGACATCACTGACATTAAAACTTGAAGGATGTCTAAAATCGCATTGCCCAAAGTAAGCTACCCTTTTCGTTCTAGAAATGCTTTGCAGGTTGATCTTTTTATTAAGCTCACCTGAGCCCCAGAGAACCACCCCCAAAAGGCTTACCTTTGTAATTTCGGCACTGATATAACCAATGTGGATGGCGCTGAACATGTAGAGTGGGACGAGCAGGATGAATCTCCAGTCGGTCATAAAGATGATGACGGATTTGACATCTTGCCACACCTGCCAACAGCTCTTGACGTCGGTTGAAGTCTCACATCTGTAATACATAGTCAGTGGATCGACACAGAAGAAGATGATGAAAAAGGCCAAGATATCCATTGCGGCAAACACAGCAGTGAGGATGTAGATTGTGGTCTGATCTACTGGAACAGTGTCGGTGTTAGTGTCATCCGAATGGCTATAGGAAACCCCACAGTGGGCATATTGGCTGCTGATATTTTCTGCAATAGGAGACGTTGTCTGGTTAACAAGCAAGGAAGTGTTGTTCGAAGAGATTAATACAGGAATTGATGAGTTGCTTCCTAGAATTACGGATGATATCAAATTGCCAAACACTTCGGAGAAGAAGACGATGAGGTAGAAGATTCCATGAAATTTGCTGCAGACATGTTCAGTCTTTTGGTTTGTCTTCATGGCATAATTGCAGGCCAAGCGTTGGATGTAGGTCCCAGATGCACCCCAAGAAACTGCATTCCAGAATCCCAGTAATGCGGATACGGGCATGAGAATATAGACTTTGGGATAACAATTGCTGATTACATACAGTAAGTGGAACATAACTGTCACAAGAGTTGCCTTTCGTGGCTCCAGTTTCTTGACAACGTATGAAGCAAACAAGGATCCAACCACGAAAAACGCAAACAAACAAGAAAGGGTCATTAGTCCAACACCGGCCTCGGAATTCAAACTACTCTGTAAATGTCGCAGCGAGCCAAAGGCCATATACATCACCATGAAACCAATGCTATAAGCAAACAGATTCTTCCAGTGTTTGCCTGGTTTTTCCTCTTCCGGTTCGCTCTCCAGCTTTTCAAGGTGTATGTCTCGGATGTCTTTCATTGACGAGATCTGCATCAGAGACATATTCGAGTAGCTGTTGTTGAGATGATTAAGCATGTGGATGCAAGCCTCAGAGAGATTGACATGTTCCTGGCTAGCACAGTGAGGATTGGAGAGTAATTTTGAACTGCCGTACAAATGTAAGAAGGGTGCAGCTTTGCTCATACCGAATGAGGGTTCGCATTCAATTACACGGTAATTGGAAGGGATTTTCAGATCAGAAAAATCTTGTTTAACTGACTCTTCTTCAATTAACGGGGCACTACTGTCGGTGCTTGTCTGTTTAGTAAATGTTTTCATGTCATTCTTTGTTTCGTCTACATTTTCAAAGTTTTGGGTTGGCTGGTGAATCTGATTCACGAGGAAGTCATTAGCAGGAATGTCTGCAACTAGGGTTTCAGTAGGTGAGTCTTCAAGAACAGGATTTTCATCAATTTTTTCTTCAATGGAAACACTTGAACTTAAATCTAGAAGTGGAGTATCGCTGTCTTCATTACAGTCCGACATTCCCAGGTTGTTATTAACAACGTCGCCAGTAGCACAAACCAGAACTGAATTTACAACTCTAGCATTGTTAATCTGGTTATTGGCAAGGCTGCACGTAACATCCTCAGCTTCTTGGAATTGTCGCAGTTCGGCTTCCTGGAAGATATCTTGAGATTCACACATTGTAATATTATCTCTTTCAGGTTTGCCTGAATCCGGATTCAAATATGCTAGGAGTGAATTGGCTGGTTCCGATGGTAATTGGCTTAGATGTGCAAAACTGCTGACCTCGGTATTCTGATTGCAATCAGCGTAATCGAAGATAGAATTCTCGTTTTTATCGACGATATCAGTTGACTCAGCAGATTCAAAATTAACCAAAGTCGAACCCAGCAATGGAGCGCCACTTGCTTGGTTTGAACCCGCATATGGTGAGACAAAACTAGGCTCTGGGTGGGTGTAGAAAGTAGCAGAAGGTTCCCCACTGGAGGATTGCTGGTAGCCATAATGGGGATCGCTGGGAGGAAGAGGGTTACCAAGTGGCTCTGTTGATGTACACATAGAACTAAAGTTAATGTCTTCTGTAGAAGATTTCTCACTGTTAGGCGATGTCCCCAAAAGAGGTATGTCACTACCAGTGCTTCCAACATACGAACCATTGTATAAAGAGTTTTCTTGAGATTCAAGCTTCTCGATCTTGTCTCTGCCCGTGTCAATCATGGAAACATCAGTTCCATCAGACAAGCCATGATTGTTATTTTGTTTTAGTGGAATTTCTGATTCCACTCCAACTGTTTCCAGACTGTCCAAGGAAGTTCCCAAGAGAGGCGCATCACTGTCATTTTCATCACTAAGTTCAACGGGCTCTAAGGCAATAATAGTTCCTGGGGTTTCTGTAAGAGGTACATTCAGGTAGTAGAAAGAATCGTTGCCACGCGGGGCTGTTTCTGTAGGAACAACTGCTGGTGTCAATACATTGTGGCCAACATCATTCTGGCTAAGGAATAGTTGTCCATTGTCTAAATAAATTTCAGACGTTTTCATAGCGTCAGCAGTTTGTAAAAGAATATGTCCGGCGTTGTTCAAATTGTCAGACCTGGAAAAAAATGTAAAAAAATGTAAATAGTCATGTTTTCTGGATCAAGAATTTTTTTTTTTAATCATTTCACCCCAAGCAAGGCATTCCATTGCCACTATTGCGCATGGGGCTACATAGGGGAAGGTAAAGAGAGAGAGTGGTTAGGTGTAGGAAATGTCAGAAGGAAGATTATAGATGGGTAAGGATACCGATGATGAGGGTTGGGCAGATGGGAAGAGTGTTTGAAAGAATGGGAGCGAGTTAGTGTGTTAGGAGGTGTCTATTGACCTTACATTTAAACTCCTGGAGGTTGTAGCCATCGGGAAAGGGAATTCCACAGTCGGGAAGTATTTATATAAAGAATTTATTTACACTACTGTAATAGTCATAGAACTAGATTATATTTGAAAACTATGAACAGCCTAACACACACACACACACACACACACACACACAAACGCAATATATGTCCTTGACAATCATATGTTTGTTTCAAGTTCCCAATCACACACACACAAAAACCCCACGCACGCACACAAAACTGACCAAGTAATACCCCCCACACACACACACCGATCTCTGCGAAATTCTAACCAAAAGATATACCCGACCGATAAAAACGTACACTCCAACAGATAATACCATTAATCCACAATTTAACACTTACACACCAGGCTCTTCAAATCTCTAACAGACAACACAAGACACATTCCCTTCATTATCAATAACCCCAACCAACCTCCCACAACAACAATGAACCAAATATAGGGAGCAGACGAATTCAGTTTTGCTTTTACCTCCCGAAGAAACGTTGGGCAACCAACGTTGAAACAAACATATGATTGTCGAGGACATATATAGAAGAAATTATGTACATGTTCTAAAACATAATTTATAATAAATATTCACAGCTCTGTACATCATATATCGAGCAGTTTTAAATTAATGTTTTGGACGGAAAAATTCTTTCTTCATTCTGTACCCACTCGGATATATATATACTGATTGATTGATTGATTGATTGTTTAATTACTTAGTTTTTGGTCATAATAAAATTAGACCAGTCCACATTTTTATTAAAAAGTGTTCAATACAATTATATTGTAGCACTTTTAAAAAAATTTTCATTTGTAAACAAGTTATTACGCGACTTACGTTTATTGCAAATCGCCTGAAGACAGCACATGGTAGAAACTTCTGTCGCATAATAATTCATTTATAAATGATGAATATATAATATGAATAATTGTTACTTATGGAAGTACATTCCACAGTTAGATTTTTACTTTAAAGTGCTCAATACAAAAGTAGAGCATAAATATATTGTAATTATTATTATTAATATTATTGCATACTGCAACTTGATAGTTATAAAGTTTCAATGCTAAAACACCATCATCAGGCATACTGATGATGGTGTTTTAGCACCGAAACTTTAAAGTTATCAAGTTGCAGTATGCAATAATAATAATAATAATAATTACTATATATATATATATATATAGTGTATCGAGTCAGCAGATAATATAATTTTCTAAACATATACTGTTAAATATAAGAGACAATGAATGTCTATTATGTTTAATCATGAGCCGTTCTAAAATTCGTATTTTGGCTTTAATTTCAGTTGAAAATAAAGACAAAAAGTAGTCAGATACGGCCATGCCCACATTTGACAAATTCTCTTACAGCAACAATTTATTTTAATTTGTCAAATCTCAAATATTGACTTTTGATGAACTGAATTTTGCATGAACAATCTTTCATATTCTTTCTAACTTGTGACTCACTACAAGAATCCATTTGTACATGCATGTATCTTTTATCGCATATATAAAATCCTTTTACTGTTGATTTCTAATTATTTTCATGTGGTCATTTATAGTATGATACTCGTTTCATGTTTGTTTCTATTAATTTATATTGTGTGGTTTGTGAACGAACACACTACAATCTAAGAAATTTACCTTCTGATACAAATTCCAACACAATTTAATAACATCGACGCACAAACTACTACAATATAAGTTCAAAATGATTGTGTTATTAACATAATAAATGAGCACCTATTTTTTTTTTTTTTACAAATACAAATATTGATGGCTCAAGTATTAAATAACTGATAAATATGTACGTTTATTTTAAAATCTTACTTGGTAGAAGAATGCATTTAAAGAGGAAGAAAAGGGAAAATAGACGGGCCTGCTCGAATATTTAAATTTAATTTTTTTCCAATAAGACTGTTTTTCAAGACCTTTCATTTAATTTTAATTTTTTTCAAACCTATCATCGCGGTGGCCCTCACCACAAAAATTTGTATAACTTCCTTTTCACATATTTCGTGGGAACTAGCAATGTCATTGGATAAAAAATACTACTTACTTAACTATCATTTATAGGACAATTTATTAATCCCAGATTAATGACAATTTATTTATCGCTTTATTTTTACTAGTCAAATTTGTGCACTTTTCTTGAAACTAGGCTTCAGCCAGCTTTCTAAATTTTTCTAAAGCTCGCAATGTGATTGGCTAATTCACTTCAAAAAATATTTCTGTACGAGACGCAATTTTCCCGCCGAGGCGTTTTGATCCACATCGAAAGTATTTAAACCTCAGATTTTGTTTCTCCTGTAGCAGATCTATTTCCTTTCGCGAATCAGTGCCCCCGACGGGAGATTCGGTCACTCACTGACCAATCAACGGGCGGAGCGCATTGATTCCTCTCTAGAACTATTTTTCCTAGTCCATTTTCGTAGAACGGACGAAGGGGAGAGAGCCATGGACCCGCGGGAGTAACGGACGCTTCTCTCACATCGCTGCCACTGATTCCCCATGGAATGCTTTCGTGGAACACGCTGCTGCTAGCTTCACCATGGACACTTACATACTATCTGCTGCTAGCTTCACCATGGACACTTACATACTTCCCATCTTGTACGTTTACTATGTAATAAACCATTCTTTGTTGTTATTCTAAAAGCAAGTTTCGTCATTCATTTGTGTGCCTAAAAAATATAGTGTTGGGGAAATTAAGCATTTCCTATAACTCCTATAAAATGGTGACCACGAATGGCACCTTAGGATGGCGAAACAAATTAAAAAAAAAAATAACAACACGAAACTCGGCCTCCACTTTCGGACAACAGTACAAGCAAAGTTAAAAGGAGAGAGAGAGAGAAAAAGCTTCCTGACTCAAAGAACCTAAAAAAAAAAAAAATACAACCACCCACGAATTTTGTTTGTGACACACGTGTGCGTTAAATTCATTCGTCGGCTGAGAAGACATTGGCAAAAATTTTTGCCCTCAGTAAAACAATCTTTCTAAACAGAGATATCATCTTTCGTTTTGCTAGACATACCGACGCCCATTCCCAAGTGGTCAAATAGGAAGATAAAAGATTCTCCCTTTACTCAAATAACATTTTTTGAACACGTGCCTTCACAACAAAAACCCCAAAAACTTTCCGACGAGGAAGTAGCTTCTTTTCAGCCCGTACACAAGAAAAACACCAACTCAAGCAAGCATAACGAACATTACATTTTGTTCAAAGAAAGTTCAAAAGAAAGAAAAAAAAGAAGAAGAAACTTACTACTCTGCTCTGTTCAACTGACCACGTGGTACAAAGTTTAAAAAAAAAAAAAGAAGAAGAAACTTACTATTCTGTTCTTTTCAACTAACCACGTGGTACAAAAAAATATATTTTGATTGCAATAACAAAAAAAAAAAAAAAAAGTGAGTAATACACCTTTACATTTTATTTTTTCGAAAGTTAAAGCTAATAGCGCGCCTCCTTCCTTAACATTTAACTTTCCCGCCTAAATGGTGATTGGGCGACGCCATCTTTAATTCCAACTTTTGGTTTTAAGACAGGCCTTGAAACTGACAGTTATCTCCCTTACTAAGGAACCTTAAAGCAGCACCTTTCTCTCGTTTAACACGAATATCACTATTTTCTTGAGTCTTTTGAAATGTTTTCCCTCTCGTTTCTTTCTCATTGAGACGTGTTTCTTTGATATTTTTTTTTTTTGGTGGTCTGTCGTCACGCTATATATTAAAAAGAAAATGGCGACTACTTTACCTGCTTTCGCTGGCGACGTTCGAGTTTGGTTTGCCCAACTCGAGTCATATTTTATAGCGAACAACGTCGTGGAGCAGCGGCAATTGCCTATTTTATTTAGTGCATTTCCCGCGTAATTGACACCAGTTGTCAAAGATTTGATAACTGACACCCCCCTTAATGCTACTTATGACAGTATTAAGCGGGAAGTTCTGCCCCGGACGTCGCTATCAGCGGAAAAGCGGTTCCAAACTTTAATTAATGACGAGCTGTTGGGAGACCGCATGCCAAGCGAATTGCTCCGCAGAATGAGAGAGCTGGCAGAAGATGTCCCTGCTGATAGTGCCATTATAAAGCAACTTTTCTTCTTAAGATTTCCCCCTCAAGTAAAGGCAATTCTGGCACCCATGGTAGAGAAAAGCTCAGCAGACGTAATAGCGTCCTCTGCAGATGAAGTGATGAAATTCACCAAGGGGCCTATTACCGCGTCCATTCCTCAGCCAAAGGCTGAAGTCTCTACCCTCTCTGCTGCTGGGAACACAAGCGAAGGTACCACACAAGTGGCGATACTCAAAGCTTTAGTGCAGCTTACCAATGAAGTAAGTAAATTAACCGTACTTAATTCACAACAGCCTAGACGTCCACATAAAAGTCGTTCGCCATCCCCACACCACCGCCGCCATTCAAGCAAGCCAGGACTATGCTATTATCACAGTTGTTTTGGCGCTAAGGCTCGGAGGTGCAAAATGCCCTGCTCCTTTTCAAACCAGGGAAATTTAAATTTGGAGAGCTGAGCACGGCACACTCTCCACAAGATTTATGTAACAACCGTGCCTATTTTATCACCGACTCCAGGTCCCAAGCACGTTGTTTGGTTGACACAGGAGCAGCTTGCAGTATCTGGCCACTGAAACTCCTCACTGAGAAGCCGCCACTGTCGCCCATCACACTGCAAGCGGTAAATCACTCCCCTATTCCCACGTACGGTCAAATTTCTCGTTCTCTGGACTTGGAATTACGGAGAGACTTTACATGGATTTTTACTGTAGCTGATTTACCATACCCCATTCTAGGCTCGGACTTTCTGCACCACTTCAACCTTTTAGTGGATATGCGCAAGCGACGACTTATTGACGGCAATACGGAAATTTCCGTCATGGGTTTTAAGGCAAATATCTCACCTATCAGCCCGGTATTTTTCATTGCCGCCACTGACGACCCATACCAAACATTACTACGCTCTTACCCAGAGTTAACTAACTTAAATTTCGTTGTGAGCAAATCAACTCACTCTACAAAACACCACATCGAGATCACAGGCGCTCCGGTGTTCTCACGCCCTCGCCGCCTCCCTGCTGATAAACTAAAGGCGGCGAAGGCAGAATTTAACCATATGCTGCAGCTGGGAATTATACGCCCCTCGTCCAGTCCATGGGCTTCTCCTTTGCATATGGTTCCAAAGCGTTCTGGAGATTGGCGTCCGACTGGGGACTATCGACGACTAAATGCCATTACGGTACCTGATCGTTACCCAATCCCACATATACAAGACTTCGCTTCATCCCTGCATGGTTGTAAGACCTTCTCCAAACTAGACCTCGTTAAGGCTTACCATCAGATACCAGTGAACCCAGACGACATACCCAAAACTGCAGTAACTACTCCATTTGGAGCGTTTGAATTTTTAACTATGCCTTTTGGTTTGCGAAACGCGGCTAGTACCTTCCAACGCTTCATGGACGAAGTAGTGCGTGATTTGGACTTCGTCTATAATTATATAGATGACATCCTCGTAGCAAGTGCCTCACCTGAGGAACATGTTACTCACCTCCGCCTACTGTTCGAACGGTTTCAAAAGTACCAGGTGAGGATTAACCCTGGTAAATGTGTTTTCGGTGCTTCGTCGCTAACTTTCTTGGGACACATTATAAGCCCCGAAGGGATATCTCCCTTACCTGAAAAAGTGAAGGCTCTACAAGACCTTCAACCACCCACTTCACTTCGCCAACTGAGGCACTTTCTCGGTCTGCTTAACTATTACAGACGTTTCATCCCACACTGTGCGGATCTCCTGTCTCCTCTGTCTGACATGCTACGTAACAGGAAAAAGAAAAATGAGCAGATTTCGTTGAATGACATACAGCTAAAAGCCTTTAACGAAGTGAAGAAGAAATTAGCGACAGCATCGCTACTTGCACATCCTGTACCCGACTCCCAGTTTTCATTGGTATTTGATGCATCGGGCACAGCTGTAGGTGCAGTTTTGCAACAGCAACACCAACAACAGCTACAACCTCTCGCTTATTTTTCGAGACAGCTGAAACCGGCAGAACAACGTTACAGCACGTTTGGCCGTGAACTCCTGGCAATGTACCTCGCAGTGAAACACTTTCAGCATTCACTAGAGGGCCGACAATTTGTGATCTATACACCGATCACCGTCCGCTTACTTTCGAAGCCGGACAGATATTCTCCTCGCGAAACTCGCCACTTGGATTTTGTTTCGCAATTTACAAACGATATCCGACATATCTCTGGTGAACAGAATGCTGCGGCAGACGCCTTGTCTCGCCTTCCCATTAATTCACTGTTCTCACCTTCAGATATCGACTTACGACAGATGGCCTTTGACCAACCACGCCTGGACACCTTTGATCTATCGTCACCTGAATTTGCAACTTGCAAGTTCGCATACCTACCAGTGCCTACTGCAGACACGCAGATCATCTGTGACACCTCAACAGACGCACCTCGACCTTTTGTTCCGATGACACATCGTAGGGTTGTTTTTGACACACTACACCAATTGGCACACCCCCGACCCAAAGCCACAGTGAAGCTGATTACAGCTAGATTTTTCTGGCCAAACATGAGGCGTGATATCACTGCCTGGACACGTTCTTGCGTATCCTGCCAAAAATCAAAGGTGCACAAACATATCCGTGCACCCCTCGGAACATTCAGAACCCCAGACGCTCGGTTCAGCCATGTCCATATTGATCTGGTTGGACCATGGCCGGTCAGTCAGGGATTTACTTACCTCCTGACCTGTATAGATCGCTTTACACGGTGGCCCGAAGCTATTCCCCTAAAGGACATTTCAGCTGAATCCGTAGCGCAAGCCCTTATATCAGGCTGGATAACGCGTTACGGAGTTCCTACAACAATTACCACTGACCGTGGCAGACAATTTGAATCCCACCTATTCCAGGAACTTTCCAGAATTTTAGGGATCAATCGAATTCGAACTACGAGCTATCACCCTGCTTCTAACGGGATGATAGAACGCTTTCATCGCCAATTAAAGGCCGCATTACATGCCTATACTGACCAACAGCGATGGAGCGAATATGTACCTGTTGTCCTTCTTGGCTGTCGTGCAGCTATCAAAGAGGACCTAGGATACTCTCCAGCAGAACTTGTCTATGGAGTACCTCTATCATTACCAGGTCAGATGTTGAACCCTATAGATTTAACAGGAACAGATCCTGCCTTGTATATAAACAGACTGCAATCTTATTTTGGTAATCTCCCACCAATGCACCCTAGGGAACAGACCATCAAATCATCAGTCCCAAAAGATATTTCTTCATGGACTCACGTTTTTCTAAGAAGGGACGCTGTCAAAGCCCCTCTCACTCCACCTTACACTGGCCCTTACCGCGTGCTTTCACGCACTGACAAACTTCTCACTCTTGACATTAGTGGCAAAAAAGAAACTGTATCTATTGACAGAGTGAAAAGAGCCTTTCTTAACACAAACACACAAGAGCCACATATTCCCCCTACTTACATACATGAACATATCTTTACACCCGTGGAAAAAAATACGATGCCAACAGACAACTATGTCACCACCACACGCAGTGGTCGACGAGTACAATGGCCCAAAAAG
The DNA here is from genome assembly GCA_037127315.1 of Ascarosepion bandense. NCBI lineage: Eukaryota > Metazoa > Mollusca > Cephalopoda > Sepiida > Sepiidae > Ascarosepion > Ascarosepion bandense. The sequence goes on from JBBBDQ010001549.1 coordinate 1,568,739, forward strand.
CTCTGTAAAACTGTTTATATATAAATTGTACCCTTCTTTGTTTTATGGCCGCTATCTTTTTCTCTGTCGGCTTTCCGCCTAAGCAGGGGGTGATGTAGCAGCCACAGATCTATTTCCTTTCGCGAATCAGTGCCCCCGACGGGAGATTCGGTCACTCACTGACCAATCAACGGGCGGAGCGCATTGATTCCTCTCTAGAACTATTTTTCCTAGTCCATTTTCGTAGAACGGACGAAGGGGAGAGAGCCATGAGCCCGCGGGAGTAACGGACGCCTCTCTCACATCGCTGCCACTGATTCCCCATGGAATGCTTTCGTGGAACACGCTGCTGCTAGCTTCACCATGGACACTTACATACTATCTGCTGCTAGCTTCACCATGGACACTTACATACTATCTGCTGCTAGCTTCACCATGGACACTTACATACTTCCCATCTTGTACGTTTACTATGTAATAAACCATTCTTTGTTGTTATTCTAAAAGCAAGTTTCGTCATTCATTTGTGTGCCTAAAAGTATAGTGTTGGGGAAATTAAGCATTTCCTATAACTCCTATACTCCAATCAATGAGTATTCAATATTCATCTTCTAAACAGAATCCACGTCACTGCAAGCTTCAGCCAGCAAAATGCTGGAAATCACTTGAAAATTCAATTTCTACTATCGTCTTTTTATCATCTACTGACCGTTGAACTTTGTTTAATAATCACGGCAATTAAGAATTCACTCACTCACTCAAGCTGCCAAGCTGAAATCAACAAACTTTTTGATAATTGAAAATATTCTTCAGCAAGGCATCTTCAAACTTTTCCTCGCGTAGAATATTCTTCAACGAAGTTTTCAACATTCAGAACATTCACACAACTATTCAATTAAATTACATCTTGAATATTCAAACAAGAAAATATCTTTTTAAATCAAATTTCTTTTCAGCAGAAACTTTACAAAAATACAATCTAAGCGAGACAACTCTTAATTTGTGCGATACATATTTTCACCTTGACTCACACTTGTGAACTTTGTAAATCAATAATTTTAATTTTGTCAAACATTGCTTGCTACTGACATAATCTTCGTTCATCTCTTATTTGTACATTTGTTGAAATACCCTTATTTGTTATTATAACAAATTTATTTTTTCATTTGACTTCAAAATTTATTATTAAAAAATGTGTATTGGTTGAGTAACTCAACCAATACACATAGTCAAATGGTATGGGATACAAGGTAACGTCGAGTTTAAATTGAGATCAAGTGTATGTTCAAGCCTTCTCTTTTGAAGATGCCTCAGTCCAACCACAGGTAACGACACTACCTTCTTTTTCGTAGGAGAGCTATTGCATATGAGGACGCAATCGAGTGTCGCGAGCTGTATACTTACGTCGGTAATTTGTTATAGGAGAGGCGAGTCAAGTCGAAAAACGACTTAAGTCGAATTTACTTGTTTCCGAATTTACATGTCACTTAGGCTAAACCTCAAATAACCATTCTCAGTTCTATATTTTATTTATAAACGCATTTTTAGTATGGTGAATAAGAATCTATTTTAAGCATACAAGCATTCAAATTTTAGTTTTTAATATAATACAGAAAAAAGTAATCTCAATCTACGAATACATGATTTTTTTTTTTTTTTTTAATCATATCACCCCAAGCAAGGCGATAACGCCACTGATGCACAGGGGGCTACGTAAGGGTAAAAAGAATGGAAAAGAGAAAGCCGGAAACTGCATCCTAAACAGGAAACAAGGGATGAGCCTCTTCACCTGTTCAATAGATGTGGGTGGAGTGTGAACCGGGCGATAGTTTAGTCTATCTACTCCAATTGGAAAAAAATAAAAATAAAAAAATAAAAGAGTGAAAAGACTTGAAAAGGGAAAACCGGAAACCGCATCCTAAACAGGAAACAAGGGATGAGCCTCTTCACCTGTTCAATAGATGTGGGTGGACATGTACGTACATACTTGTAAATGTATTGTAGACGTTTACAATTTGACGATCTTTTCAGTACACCGCGAATGTGGTTTGTTCTAAGACAATATAAAATAAAATATTTTTAAGGTTAAATAACAAATATAGTTATTGAAATTAATTTCCATAATAGAAATTAAACTAATTTATTCTAAATTTACCAATAATTACATTCAATTTTATATACGTATTTTAATATAATTTTATATACTTTTATTCCCATCCGAGAAACCGGGGAGGCGAGTTCGAATTCCAGTTGAATCCATTGTATTCACTTACGCGCAAATACCCTTGGGAAAGGTATTAATCCGTCTATTTCTTCCAGTTATGGGTTAAATAGCAGGACAGATTGGGTTCTATAGCCTTGGTCGGCAACCAGTCTACCGCAGAAAGCAATGGCAAACTACTGCGGGATAATCTTCTGCCCAGTCAGTCATGTCTCTTTCGAGACATGATCGCCCAAGCGTGTATCACGTATGGCACTTAACTGACTGACATACAGTTGTAGAATCACTTCTACATGCACTTACATATATATCGCCATGTACACACGTTCATCCACATATACCCACATACTCTTACACTGGTGCCGCACGTGAGGTCTCCTTTTTTCCTGCGCTTTATTAAGAAATATATAAGCGGATGTTCACACGTGCTTAGACCAGTTGGAAACTGTTTTTCGGAGCTAACAATCCGAATACCGTTAGTTTCTTTCCAACTCACATACTGTGCTAATTGCATTCAGCAATTAGCTACATCAAAAAGATGTTTCTCTCTCTTATAAGCATACTTCACTACTTGTAAAATATTATTCAATTACTGATCAGTACAAACATTATTTCCTTTTTTGGAACTTTTCCAGCTTGAACATTAATACATTTTCTTCAATATCTAAGAACTTTCTTTACTATATCTTGCATACACAAATTCATCAATCCTGTAACCTTGCTTAATACAATGTTGTTATTCTCGTTATATTGTGTTTTGAGTTATTTTATTTATGAATGTAGTGGTTAGGATAACCAACCTACTTTCCACCTTTAAAATTACTACCACGACGTTCTTAAAAAAGATTAGCCACAACAATTGGTAACCCCTACGGTCAGTCTACATCAAATAGTAACCGAGTTGTCCAGACCACCACACAGTGATATGATTTTATGTTCTTTTAACGACTTTCTAAGGATATTACGACTTCAATATTTGTGGTGGACAGATGTACAGTCGAATAATATTTAAACTTGATTTTTATTATTGAATATATATTATTTGATAAAAGGATATATAATCGAGAACGACTTAACTCGGGGTATATTTGTTTGTATTCCATTTGTACCCGCCCCGACTGTAAGCAAAACGAGGAAAGGAGGGGCGTTTAACCGCACACCCACTCGAGCGGAATGTAAATTTTAAAAATACAAAGGTGGAGTGAAATTATGGGAATGAGTTATTTCTCTTGTACTCTTATATACTTCAACTCAAAATAAATTACAGATTATTGCTAAACAAAAGAAGAATTAATTCAATAAAATAAATTTGAAATTTAAATAAAATAGAAGTCTTTTAACGATAAATTAATACGCCAGTACTTCAAATGCCCCTAAAAATATGTACACTACAATAAAGCAAATAAGAGTTATGTCCCCTCCTTTTATCCCTTTTTAAAAGTGGAAAGCAGTTTTAATTTTATGACCAAACGTATTTTCAACTTCTTGAGAATGTAAGTACAATAGAAATATTTCTATATTTCGGTATAGATGGTTTGACTAATTAAATATTGTCGTCCTTTCATTATAACGAGTAAAGTAGCAATAGGTAACACGTGTATTTAATATATATTCGGCGTGGCACATTAAGTACTGAGGAACTTGTCGGCTGACTGTACAAGAGAATGACATGAAGTGGTGTGTGTGCATGCGTTACACAATTGATTTGATTGAATTTTTATTGATTATTTTTACTAGAAGTCGGTTCATATTTGTTGATATATTGATTTATCCTATTTTATTTATTTATTTTTTGGTCAATGTAAAATAAAACATGACAGACATTTATGTTACTTCAATGCCTATATTGAAAGAAATGTAATTTTTCTTTTTTTTTGTTATTACGCAGATGAAGGAGGTAAAAAAAACATATGTTTATACTTTATAGTTTAACTTTCATTAAATATACAAAAGAAGGAACAGCAGAAAAATATGATGACAAATAATATCCGTACCTCACAATGAGTGTCATTTTTCATTTTGCAAACAGAATTTTTTTTCCTTTGCCGCCCTAAATTTAGATTGAGCATTCTAGATCACGAATATCAGAACAGCTTTTTGTTATATATATATATAGTGTATTTAGGCAGCATTTTTTCATTGATGCATGTTTCATTAAATAATATAGATAAGTTTTGTCGATTTATTTTATGTAATTTTTCTTCATATCGTCTGATAAGAATAGCATTATCGTTGAAATAGGAAAGAAAATCACAATATTGATACATGTTTTTATTTAATCCTTTCTGAGCTTTCGGCTCAAAGATGAAAATAGTGTTGGTTGTAACGAACAGTTCGCGGACGAACGGTAGTAGTCATCGATTTTGTTTGTGTGGAGGATTGGCGAACATGTGCGTGCATGCTGGAAGCGAAAATGGCACTACAGCTTGTGGTGTTTCACATGACCATACGAGAGTCGGGGCGAGAAGTATTAAGTATGGAAAGCCATTGTGATAACCAATCGCTTCTGTTGTCTATCATAGGCATTTGAGGATACGTGTGGAGATTTCGTAGTCAAATTTGTTCCGGTTAGGTTTTAACTGTTTTATGATGTATATGGCTTTTCCAGTGAAGTTTTTGTTTATTATTTTCATGTTTAAGTATGGTTGTGTTTTCGACGAGGATTTCACGGAATTGTGTATGTGGCCTGGTATGTTGTTTTAGATGTCTAAAGATGCTGGAATTGTCGTTTAAATGTAGTGTCAAGCGTCGTGAGAGCGAGTTTGCAGTGTGCCCACACATATATATTGTTTAATCCGTTGGAGATACAATCTCCCAAAAAACACTTGAATTTATAGACTACGTTGGTGTTTTTCAAATCGCTAACTGGTGGAGAAGAGTCGTTGCGAATCAGTGAGTTGGATATATATATATATATAACAAGAAGCAGAAAAAGCAAATGACATTGAAGAGTGAAGGCTTTACAATAATGCCCTTACAAAACTTCGAAGTTGGTATGACTGAAACACCACTGCTCAGCTAAGTGACACACTTCACTTTAATTCTAATAACGCTTTATCCTTATTTTGATATCAAGTACTTTATCTGCTTGCCTAAAATGCTTTTCCAACAGTAAACTGCTGAGAAACAGCAATTTCCACACACACACACACACACACACACACACACATAGATAGATAGATAGATAGATAGATAGATAGATAGATAGATAGATAGATAGGCTAAACTTAGTTGGAGTAGATAGGCTAAACTATCGCCCGGTTCACACTCCACCCACGTCTATTGAACAGGTGAAGAGGCTCATCCATTGTTTCCTGTTTAGGATGTGGTTTCCGGTTTTCTCTTTTCCAATCTTACTCTTACGTAGCCCCCTGCGCATCAGTGGCGTTTTCGCCTTGCTTGGGGTGATATGATTAAAATAAATATATATATATATATATATATATATATATATATATATATATATATATATATATATATATAAGGGCCGATTGGAACAGGGGAGATAAGCATGATTGAAGGCCCAGGCAGTGCTTTTTGACCCTCGCTTTTGATTATCTTATTATCTTTTTAACATGTTTAAATTAAGCACAATTGACTATATTTAAAATTGAAAAAAATTCACGGAATTTGATGTCACTCTGGAATTTTTTCTTTTGAAATACGTGAATTTCTTTTGCTCATACTAAGTCTTGAAAATACACGATATAAAATTCACTATTATCTTCTTATCCATATTGTTGAATGGGTTCAAATTATCCACCTTTTTAATAAAAAAAGTATCTTGATGGTAAATGATGTTAGTTGATGTTAGATTTTCCGCAAAACATAGTTGATTACTTAAGAATCTTAAATTAAATAAATCACTCCATCTTAAATTAAGACGAGTTGTTCTATGATGACATGTCTCAAATTTGTATTTAGATACATTGTATTTATTTTCAAATTTTGAAAAATACTGTTCAAGCAAAGCAATGGCTTCATAAGTGCTATTCGGACTCTGCTCCGTCGGAAACAACGGTTTAAACAACTTTAAATGCGGTCGTACAGACACAAATGATGCTGAACGTCAAGTCACAATAAATTGGTAGTTGTCCCAGAAAATACAAAAAAAAATCCACAAAATCGATCGTAAATTGAAGTTTCATGAGATAGCAGAGGTGTTGAAAATATCAGAAGGCAATGTATTTACCATTTTGCATGAACATTTATCAATGAGAAAGCTGTGTTCAAAGTGTGTGCCGCCTTTGCTCACAGTCGATGAAAAATAACAAGGCGTCGAAGATTCAGAAAGTCGATTCCAACTGTTTCAACGCAACAAGGAGTTTTTTATGCGACAATGGTTGAGTCAAATCGGCAGTCAGCTGAATGGACAGTAGATGGTGAAAGCCGTCCAAAGCGATCAAAGACACATCAGTAGGCAAAGTTTTTGCCTCCGCATATTGGGATGCGCAAGGTATTTTGTTCATCGATTACCTTGAGAAAGGAAGTACCATCAATAGGAAATATTATATAGCATTATTGGTGCGTTTGAAGAAAGAAATCTCCAAAACACGGCCACAAATAAAGAAGAAAAAAGTGATCTTTAACCAAGACAAAGCACCGTGTCACAGGTCGATCACAACGATGGCAAAACTACATGCATTGCACTTCGAATTCCTTCCACATCCACCCTATTCTTCAGATCTGGCCCCCAGCAACTACTAACTGTTTGCAGACCTCAAAAGAATACTTCAGGGAATACGATTTGGCTCCAATGAACAAGTGATGTCAGAAACTGAGGGTTATTTTGAGATCAAAAGCAAATCGTCCTTCAAAAAAAAGCATTAAATAGTTAGAGAAATGTTGGAATCAGTATATCGCCCGAGAAAGAGACTATGTTAATGAATAAAGTCCAATTTTGCCTAAAAATTGTTGTTTTGTTAGTTAGGCCCGGCGCTTATTAAGTGATGTGTTATAAGCACTCCAAATTACGAATTTAAATAAAAATATATTTTTTTTATTTTAAGAAATTTCATAGTTTGAGCATATTTTGTTTTGGCTTCAGCCGAGGGATCAGTATACAATTATTTTACTGGATCCTCATTAACCTTTAAAAAATTTAAAAAGCAATTTATTTTTATTTATTTTCATTTGTTTTTTTGGGGTTTTTTTGCCTGATGATGGTGCATTGAGCACCGAAACTTGACAGATTTTTAATTTCAGTATGCTATTATTATAACATTAATAATAACTATATATATATATATATATATATATATATATATATATATATATATATATATATATATATATATATTACTTATTGATAGTAATTAGTAATTTGGAGTGCTTATACAGTATTATGGAATAATGTTTATTTATGGTCGCTGTGACTATTGCAAAATTGCACCGACATGTATAGAAACATGCACATATATACTAAGAATCAGTACAAATGCAGAACGTCCCAAAATAGACACGACTAGCAACATCGGCTATTTTGTTGCATGATGGCGACTTCTAACAGCTTCCCGAGTTGGTTCGATAGACAGCGGCGTCTACGTCATTGACTTAACATATTTTTTAGCCAATCATAAGCGCTGCTCGACGGTCGGTTGGTCGGCAGCTGCTTGGTTTGCTTTCAATTAGTTCTTCTACCGATTAAAAAGACCGAATCATTCCTCAATTTTACACTTCATCACATATTCATAAACAAACTTTGATAATATTTTGACAGACACCAATTTTCTCTCTTTTTATTTATTCTCTATTTGTTGAACGGAGAGAATGGCGCCGCGTAATTTTTAAAATAAACTATTTTAAATAAATTTACAGTACACACAGATAAATTATTGACTAGGTTTCCTTCGCGACTCTAATTAGTGTTTGAACCTTGGCAAATCATTTTATTTGAGGATAACTAACGGTAAACTGATGATATTTTTTAAATTTGTAAAATCTGTGCTATTTTCTATTTGTTTAAAAGCAAAATTAACAATGAATAATACTCCGCTTTTCTCATGAAAAGGATATATTTGTATATCAGGCAATTTAGTATTCCGGAATATAACATCAATACACATTTCTCTTTAGACAGATATATACCGTGGGTATCGTATATTTTACCAGTACATGAATTTCTTGCTTGTTGCAGAAGTAGGACTTCAATGCGTATGTAAGGAAGGCCTAGGCGCGATTATCTCATAATTAGATTAGTCGGAATGACGAAATACAGAACAGACAATGTTTTATTTATTGATCGACGTTTTGGTATTCGATTACACATTATTAATCAAAGATAGATAGATAGATATAAACAGACTGAGATAGATAGATAGATAGATAGATAGATAGATAGATAGATAGAAACTGAATGAGATAGATAGATAGATAGATAGATAGATAGATAGATAGATAGAAACTGAATGAGATAGATAGATAGATAGATAGATAGATAGATAGATAGATAGATAGATATGAACAGACCGAGATAGATAGATAGATAGATAGATAGATAGATAGATAGATAGATAGATAGATAGATAGATATGAACAGACCGAGATAGATAGATAGATAGATAGATAGATAGATAGATAGATAGATAGATATGATAGACAGACCGATAGATAGATAGATAGATAGATAGATAGATAGATAGATAGATAGATAGATATTAACAGATTGTGATAGATAGATAGATAGATAGATAGATAGATAGATAGATAGATATTAACAGATAGATAGATAGATAGATAGATAGATATTAACAGATTGTTATAGATAGATAGATAGATAGATAGATAGATAGATAGATAGATAGATAGATAGATAGATAGATAGATAGATTGTGATAGATAGATAGATAGATATTAACAGATTGTGATAGATAGATAGATAGATAGATATTAACAGATTGTGATAGATAGTGATAGATAGATAGATAGATAGATAGATAGATAGATAGATAGATAGATAGATAGATATTAACAGATTAGATAGATAGATAGATAGATAGATAGATAGATAGATAGATAGATATTAACAGATTGTGATAGATAGATAGATAGATATTAACAGATTGATAGATAGATAGATAGATAGATAGATAGATAGATAGATATTAACAGATTGTGATAGATAGATGATAGATAGATAGATAGATAGATAGATAGATAGATAGATAGATATTAACAGATTGTGATAGATAGATAGATAGATAGATAGATAGATAGATAGATAGATAGATAGATAGATAGATAGATAGATAGATAGATATGAACCGGAACGAATAGATAAATGGATAATGGATATGAACAGAAAGATAAACAGACAACGAAGAGAAATATATAATGAAGAGAGAGAAAGCGAGAGAAAGGAAGTGAAATATACAGATGGACAGTGAATATAAGTTTATTGTTTTTAGTACTTCCTTATTTTATCACCGGATTCCTGTTCGAAATTTTTATTTTTAAGTCTTTACAACCTTAAAAATATTACGCCATTAAATTGAAATATCCCGACTTATGAACTCCATATGGGAGATTTTTTTCGTTGTTCTTTGTTTTTTGGGGGTTTTTTTGTTTTGTTTTTTTACAAGTGCCATTCTTTCTCGACAACGTTTGTTGATGTTGTTGCAGTAAATACCTTAAATTGTGAATCGACAACAGTGACGGTGCACCTCTGGCAGCCAATTTCTATATCCTACGTCACTGACTAAAAAGTCGCACTGATGCAATCACCACGTGTGCACCTTGAGCACAATATTCAACTGCAACCGAAAATAAGTAATGAGGAAGCCATATTTGTTTTTTTTTGGTTTTTTTTTTTTTTGGTTTTGTTTTTTTTTTACTGTCGGACATTCTGTTAAAACTTAAAACACACCAACCTCCAAAACAAGTTGCAAACATTTTTCCAATCCAAAAATAATATTTTAGTAATGAATTACCCCAAAAGAATCCCTAGTGAAAGTTCAATTTGGCTTAAATTCGTTTGGAACATGTCGCTTTGTTTACAGCAAGACTTTCAAATTTCAAATCGAAATTGTTTCTTCATTTAAAATGCGACATTTATTAATAATAATAAAAAAACAGTTCAGTTTAGATACAGGTATTATAAAAAATGATTTGCCGCTTATACTATTTGCCTATTATCCAGAGATTGTTGCCAGCTAGAAAGGGTAATTGGCACCCGGGACAAAGATGTCTATTTCAATTTAATTCAAATTGTGCGTGCATGTACCTTTGGGTGGGCACATGTATATATTAATTTAACGACAGGCCTAATAAGTGTTTCTAAATATCTTCAAAAAGTAATTCTTTTTATAAACGAAATTTTTTCCGAATTCAATGAAATCTGTGAATTATCTGATTTTTACTGTTAAAAAATAAGGCTACTTGTGTGTGTGTGTGTGTGTGTGTGTGTGTGTGTGTGTGTGTGTGTGTGTGTGTGTGTGTGTGTGACGCTTTTTGTACATTACAACTTCATTGAACTAGGCTTGTTTATATTGATGCCAATCTAGTTCGATGAAGTCCTAGGGGCTGAAACCATAAACACGTTTCCCTTTGTAATACATTCAATTCTTATTTAGAAAATTATCCACTTGGCAATAAATACTAAAATAGTATGAAATACATCATTTTCTTTAAAAAACTGAGGTGACCTAATAATTATGGCCAATATATATACAATACATGAGAGAGATTTTTTTGCTACTGAAATACATCTTATATAATTTATTTTATCATGCAGCGAACAGAGATGCTAACAAAACAAAAGTATTAAAAGAACATGTTCATATTTATTTAACAACACATGTTTACGATAATTTTTGCTGCCGAAATACACGTTTAAAGAATCGCCGACTGACACCAATTCGGTCGGGTTTCAATCCTGGGTAAAAAGCAATCGGATGTCTAACCGTACTGATGAGCTGTGATACATCGAAACAGAGCTGTCTGCGGATGACTATATATATATATATATATATATATATATATATATATATATATATATATTTATATGTGTGTGTGTGTGTGTGAGGAAAAGAGACGGTAAGAGAAGAGGAAAAATAATTCTTTCATTTTTTCTCTCCTTTTCCTCACTTGTTGATGTTCATCATTTTTATTTTTTAATTTTCTTCGTGTCATACAATTTTATCTACATTTTTAATTTTTTAAAAAAAATTAAATAAATTTTCCCAGATGACCCTGAAGTGGTTGGGATTGAAACCGGTCCGTCGTTCTTCCAGTGTTGTTTTTTTAATCCTGTTGACTTACACAGCGCCTGTAAGTATTAAGCTTAATCTAAATCTATTTCTTGCCATTATATATATATATATATATTTATATATATATATGTTTGGCTATTTGGGTGCTGTATATGAGCGCATAACCGGGTATTTAGAATGTTCGCTTTCTGACTACGAGGTCCAAGTTGAGTTGTCAAGATGATTTCGTGATTTTATTGCCAATCCCAGCGTTCGGCACCTTTAAAAGGTGTCAGAAAATTATGCCACCGGTTGAGCAAAGCCTTGTGAGTAAAACTGGGTAGACGGGATCCTTTGGAAGTTGTCGATGGTAGTACTAGCAGCAAGTAACAAGACATCGTAACAAGACTGGCTTTGTTCAGTCTGTTATTCACGCTAGATAACGCGCGGTATCCGAGGTCAGCTCAGCATAGTTGCGCTTTAAACAACAGAGATCCTGTGGATGGTAAACAAACGCAAATGCGCCGGAGCAGATGTTTGCAACGGGGATTAGCTAACCACCGTAATAGCCAGCCATCCTTGGATACGAGTGGCCAGATATATATATATATATATATATATATATATATATATATATATATATATAGCTCTCTTAAAGAGTTATCCTACCACTGTATGTACAGGGTACTTTGGATTCTTCTATATCTACACCGCATGCTGATTATATATATATATATATATATATATATATATATATATTGAAAAATAAGCCTTGAGGAGTGATGACACCAAAATGGTGCCTTCTCGAAATTTCGACTGCACTGTTAAATGACAAACTTCTCCATATTAATTTTATCCATATTAACATGATGATGATTGCCCCGTCTTGCTAGACGAGTGCCATCCATAATTCTCTGTCTCCTTCTGCTCATATCTATCTATCTATCTATCTATCTATCTATCTATCTATCTATCTATCTATCTATCTATCTATCTATCCATACATACATACATACATACATACATACTAGTTAACTATAAATATTTACTCAGGATAATTTACGAAGGCAGCCCTTTTGTTTTTCTTTGTTTCTTGTTTCCTTATTCGATGTTATTATTATTTCTATCAAACTCTTCCATAAATCCAGATGTGAAAACGATCAGGTTACTCATTACGAAACAAATAAATCAAGAACCGAAAACTAAATTCATTGCATCATGCAGATACTAAATTTTCTAAGCTCCGCTCAGGTGTGGCACAAGGCCATAATTATGGGGCACCCAGTGAGGATCGAACTCACTACTCAGTTGCAAAAGGTTCTAGCGAGACGAGCTTGCTAACGATTACACCACGCCGAGGTACCCAAGATAGATAGATAGATAGACTGAAATATGAACAGACTGAAATCGATAGATAGATAGATAACGAATAGACTTAGATAATGAACAGACTGAGATATGAACTGACTGAGATAGATAGATAGATAGATAGATAGATAGATAGATCAATCAGTCACCTAAGATAGATGCATTAAGTAGAGATATTCACGATGCACACGTCCTAAAACTGCCTTCTGCACCTTTGATATATGCCCTGTCACACACACATATGTGCCAAGAAGATTAAGATTAGGCTATCAGTGATATAACATCTGTATATTTGCAGCTCTCCGTATATGACTGAATGTATTTTTCACGGCTCCCTTTTGTGTATGTGCGCATTTGCGCATGCGAGACAATGCCACACACACACACACACACACACACACACACACACATATATATATATATATATATATATATATATAGAGAGAGAGAGAGAGAGAGAGAGAGAGGGAGTAATTGAGAGAGATGCTACCCACCATCTGTTTGGGGTCGTATTCTTATTACTCTATGATTGTTGCTATCTTACCTCATAAGTTGCAGTACTCCCACAATGATTTGGCCACGCCTGTCTGATGCAATACTCATGCTCAGACATTAAACTCAATATCTAACTTGGATTATTCTGGCAACTTCGAAAAAGGGGCGGCCATTTTGTCAAACACAAAAATCCCACATTGCAGATCGCGGATTTTAAGAAAATGTCCTGAGTGAATCCCATCGGGTTTGTCTTGGTTTTTAATTTAAAATGAACTATAACCTTAGCGGAATAATACAATTATATTGATTTATGAAGCAACTGTGGAATTGGACAATAAGATATTTGTTTTTTAAAGATGATAAGGTTTCGCTATAAATTGCAAATCTCTACATATTAGGAAAGAACCAACATATGGACACTTAAATTCGATTTATTTTTATTCCTCCCAAAATTATTTTTAGTGGATACCCGTTTTTTAGTAGTACATTCCTTTTTTTTTAAATCTTGTTTATTTTGTCTACAGGCCCGTTTTAATTTTTCGCAAATGCGTAGATTGGTAAACGAAATAAATTCTGTTTACAAAAAACAGAACGTTCTAGTCCAATACGGACATCTAATAAAAATAACATTTGAAATATTATATATATATATATATATATATATATATATATATATATAGGAATATCTTAATAGTAGTAAGAACTAATAGAATGACATTCCACAGTTTGTAGCATTTACTTTTTAATAGTGCTCTTTGTCCTTATTTCCATCACTTTTTTATTAATTATACCACATTGTCATAAAAGATCTTCCAAGAATGGTAAAACGTTGTAAGACTCTGGAGGCAAATTTACTGCAGATCATTTAGCGATGAAAGCATTATCTAAACATTTTCATCTGAGTAAATTGTTTTCTCTTTTAACTAGAGTAGTTTCTTTTTTTTTTTTAAATCAGAATTGTGGTCAGTCTCGTTATGGCGAGTAATTAAAATGTTGTTTTGTCATACTTCTTTCCCATAAAATTGTTCTTGATATATATATATATATATATATATATATATTTTAATCATTTCACCCCGAGCAAGGCGGAAACGCCACTGATGTGCAGGGGGTTACATAAATGTAAAAAGATTAATTAGAAAAGAGTCAGGAGTACAAACTAATTAGAAAGGAACAATAGAAAGCAGGTGCGATGACAGATACATAGGTGGAGAGAAAGGGAAGGTTATACAGGGGTGGGGAGAGAGCTAGAGTCCAGTGGTTAGTAGATGAGTATTGACTTTGCATTTAAATTTCTGGAGGTTGTAGCCGTCAGGAAAGCAAGAATATGGGAGTGAGTTCCACAGGCGGGAAGTGCGGATTGTTTTCTAACTGTGTTCAGTTTTGAACTTTCAAAAACAAAAGAATCGCTGGCAAAACTTGCACACGCCTGGCAACATTCGACGTCAGTAGCCTACATAGAAACATACCCATGAGTTAGGTAAACAGAATTTCATTCTGGATTGAAAAACATCTAGAAATGCTACACCTCAGATTCAGCAATGAATTCATAATCGATAGTAACACCTTTGAATTTGATAACAAAACCTACATCCAAACACAGGGTACTGCAATGGGAACGAAAATGACGCCAACATATGCCACCCTAACATTAGCTTACCTAGAGGAAAACCTGTACGAAAGGATAAAACAAATCTATGGGGATCTTATGAAAACCCACTTCATTAATATTGGAAACGAGACTTCATTTTCTGGAAATCTTCAAGGAGCAATATTAAACAATTTCAAGCTCTACTCCAGAACTTACGCCTGAAAATCAAATTCACCCAAGAATTACCATTTTTAGACACACTCATTAGAAATAGGAACAACCACATAATCACAGATATCTACCACAAGCCTACAGACACCAAACAATATCTTCATTTTAAGAGCCATCACCCAAAAACTGCCTAAAATCTATTCCCTATTCCCTAGTACGTAGGACTTGCACTATAGTGGCCGATAAACACCTCCGAAATACTTGCCTAGAAAAACTAGGTGAAACTAAAAAAAAAAAAAAACGTTATAAACACTTATAAACAAAGGTTTTGAAATAGCAGAAAAATACCTCGTGACAAAATACGAAACCCAAACTAACGCAACATCGAACAGACTCATATATGTCTCAACAATCAGGAACAACCCAGAATTATTCACAGAAATTTAAAAAAAAATTAGACCTATTAAACAACAAAAATGACAATAAAAAAACATTAAAAACGACCAGAAATAATGAAGAACAAACGCCAATCAAAAAACCTGAAACACATATTAATCTCATCCAAATTTAGACAACACACGATATGGAGGGTTACAAAATGTATGTGGGGTTTATACCATTATAGAAGGAAACATCTACATAACCCTCCCCCCCCCCCAATACACACACACAGACGGACCGCATACGCTCACACATACACGCACACACACAAATTTATACACATACTAACAAGAACGACCGCAGTAACACGCACATGAAACCCTACACAACATAGGAAGTGTATATGTATGTGCATACATGCGCGTGTGTGTCTATGTATATATAAATTAAAAAAACAAAGAAATAAAAACAAAACCTTCCTCTGTCCGATATCTAACCCATCCCAAATCATTTTATTACCCCTTAAAGCGGAAAGAGATTCCCTCACAACACAAGTATAAGAGATTAACTACTACCACACACAAACAGTTGGAACTGACAAACACTGGCTAAAGAAGGTCGCGAGACGAGAAACACGTGTAGCAGAATAAAAATAAAAAATAGAACGTACTACTTAGATATATTTTCTATATTTTCTTTCGCTTTCTCTTTTTATTATATATACATACATATATATATATATATATATATATATATATATATATATATAGTGTGTGTGTGTGTGTGTGTGTGTACTCTCTCGCTTTCACACATACACACACGCACCATCATGGACATGGCCATTGTATTTTAAATTTTATCTTCTGCGCTGATTAAACAAAGGTAAATTCATGACAATAAGAGATTTTATTGGATTTCTTAGTCGCCATTTTAAAAATAAACTGACCAATCACAGCCAAGCATGTTGGATTTTTCAATTCTGTACCAAAAACCTTGACATTAAAACGAAATTTTGTTTATTGACTATTGAGAAGCCATTATTGGCTGTTGAAAATTTTTTAATAGAAACTTACGCCATAAATACTGCATATGTTCAATTGTTATTACGAACTTTCAAAAATTCTAAACGCAAACTAAAGTTATAAATCAAATTTAGTTATGATATGTACAAATGTCCAAAAACAGATATACGAAAATATTTTCGTCTTTAAAACGATTGGTTTATGGTTATCGAGATGATTTATACTACTTGATTTTGTTTTCTCTTTCACTAATTCCTCTGTTTATGTATCGTCGAGGAAATAAAACAGACTGCAACATTTCAGCAAGTAATTATTTACAATCTTTGAAATTAAAAGGTTTTAGATTTTAAAAAAATGGTATGAATAAATATGAACACATACAGATAAATAGATAGATATGAACAAGCTTTGATAGATATGAACAGGACTGGCTAGCAATATAGTTAGACATGAAAAGACTAGAATGGATCAATAAATCAATAAATCACAAATGAATGAGAGAAACGGAGAAGAGAATGTCAACGGCTATCTACTGTCCTCTTGGTTACTGTTTTCTCTCCTAGCTCATTATTAATGTTTATGCTCTTAATTCTTCCACATCCAGTAATTGCTTTGTGTCTTATAAGCTTTACTGCCGTGCATGGGGTGAAACTGATTAAAAATTATATATCAAACAGTTAAATGCCATACGTGATACATGCTTGGGCGATCATGTCTCGAAAGAGACATGACTGACTGGGCAGAAGATTATCCCGCAGTAGGTTGCCATTGCTTTCTGCGGTAGACTGGTTGCCAACCAAGGCTATAGAACCCAATCTGTCCTGTTATTTAACCCATAACTGGAGGGAAGTGACAGATTAGTACCTTTCCCAAGGGTATTTGTGCATAAGCGAATGCAAGGAATTCAACTGGAATCCGAACTCGGCTCCTCGATTTCTCGTTCCGAGATGATATTCACTGAACCACACACACACACACACACACACACACACACACACACACACACACACAGCCAGGAACTTTATGACTTTTCTATCTGTCTCTACTTCTGTCCCTGTCTCCTTTCTCTCTCTCTCTTTCTCTCTCTCTCTCTCTCTCTCTCTCTCTCTATATATATATATATATATATATATATATATATATATAAATAATTTTTTACTGTATGGTTCACCCTGTACAAGGCTCGGGGGGCTGTCGAAGTAGAGGATTATTTTATGGGATAGTTTATATGGATAAGAGATGAAGATAATGGTTGACTCTAAAACTTTGAACAGGTCAAAATTGTAGTGTTTGGGAAAACATCCTCTTGGGAGTCTGTTCCATAGGGCAATGGTTTGCACGAAGAAATTGTTTGTGTGGAGCTTACTTCTCGCCGAGGGAATACGAAGGGAGTGTGGGTGGTTTGCTACAATGTAAATGACATGGCGGGTTCTAGCCGTGGATGTCAGACCTGGTAGAACCAGGAGTTGTAGCAAATTCCATGTTAGTAGCGATAGAGCAGTGAGATATTCGCCACATCCCACATGTGAGAAAGAGGTTGGAGCGTGAAAAATAATTCTTCTCCAAGACGCTTTTTGAACTCTTGTCAAGACTAAAAAGTGAGGACCGGGCAGTTCTCGCCCAAAATATGGCAATGGTACCTCATTTTCGGCCTGATCTGGCTCCTCTTATGAAGTTAGAGGATAGCATAAGGAGTCAGGTACTTACTAGAGCGGTACGGGGAGCCAATAATTTTATCCGCATCTTTAGCGACGGGTCGTGTATAGGAGTTCCACTTGAGGTCGGTTTGTGAGTTTGAGGCTCAATTTTATCTCCATGCACGATGCCTCCTAGTGGTTATATCCATTCATCGGGACTGATTATAGTTTGTGAATTTGATCGGTGGCGACAGAATGTAACCAGTTTGGTTTTAGAGGTATTGAATGTAACCAGCCAGTTTTTCCACCACTGGGAAGCGAGTGTTAGATTGGAAAATGGGGTCAGCTGTCAATCTCTGATTGTCAAGACCTTTAGAGATGCGCCCGTATATCGTTGTATAATCGGCAAAAATATTCACAAATCATCGGAGTATATTCATAGGTAGTTCATTTATGCAAATCAGATAGAGAGTTGGTTCGAAAAATAACCCCTGGGAACGCCTGCGTTGACCGCCAGGGCATCGAAGGTCTGGTCGTTAATAACTACCTTCATGTAACTAATATATCACACCCAGATATCTGGTGTTAATAAAACAATGATCCATGTGATATAACCAGATTCTGTCGATTGTGTTGTGTATGAAACTCCGAGTCGTATATAATGTGGAGGTTTTTTTGTTTGTTTTTACTTAACTGAGCAGTGTTGTTTCAATCATACCTTCGAAGTTTCGTGAAAGCATTATTATGATGTCTTCGCTCTTCAGGAGTACTGCTTATTCTGGTCGCCGAAAACGCCTCCCTATCAGTAAACTAATGAAAAATCAGCAATAAGCACCGGTATAATTCAACATCTATCTATCTATCTATCTATCTATCTATCTATCTATCTATCTATCTATCTATCTATGTGTGTGTGTGCGTGTGTGTGTATTTTAAGAGTGCTCAGTATTGAAGATAGTGCTTATAGACCGTGTGGACATAGGAATCAACACTATATGGTGACAGTTGGTTTCACGCTTCAATGCAGTCTTCCAACTTGGTCCGAAGATCTCACTGATGTCATTTTGCTTTATTGATTCTAATGTCCTTCCTCTCTCCTCTCTCTCTCTCTCTCTCTCTCTCTCTCTCTATATATATATATATATATATATATATATATATATATATATATAAAGAGAGAGAGAAAAAGGGAGGGAGTATTTTCGAAAGTTACAATCTCTCCTTAATGCTTTAATTCAAAATCTTGCTTGATAGATTCAGTCCTGGTTTGTGTCGACCAAACTCCTGATGTAATTGCACTCGATAAACAAAGAACCGGCCTTGTTTTTTTTTTTTTTGTTTTTTTTTAATGAGGGCCATTTTGATAACCGGTATGAAATGCTTCAGTCGGTTCTTTAGAAATCAAAACGGAACGCAAAGAAATTTGCTGAATATTTTTTTTTTTTTTTTTTTTGCTCGGCAAATCGCTACGTAAAGGTTTTATTTTTTCATAAACGTTTACTATCCCTATTCACTATTGGATATCAATTAATTAAAGGCAGAAAACTATAATTAATATAATTAATACTAGATTTTTATAAACCTATGACTAATAGCTTTCTTTTTTTAAATAAATCTTTAATTAACAATTTAACACTAGATTTTTTTTTAGAAACCGGTAATTAATATCAGATATTCATTTTAATTTTTATAATTGAATCAAATTGATATCAGATGTTTTATTTTTTGATTGGCCAATAAGCATTAATATCAACTGGTATGATACATTCTAATGTTGAATTTGTGCTATTAATAAAATAAATGATTCATAACATATAAATGCAGTCGATTTTACTAAACCGTTCCCTCTTTTACTTGATGAACCTAACCAAGTTAGTTGTGACTGTTTCTAACTCAGGGCCACTCCCACCTACAACCGGCACCAAAGAGACGGGCTTTTTTTTTTTTTTTTTTTTTTTTTTTTTTTTTTTTTTACATCTAACACTGATAAATCCACCCCTGACTATTGCCAATCCTTTTGTGCGCACCTAACCGAATATTGTATGAATGAGTGCATGGTTATTTTAAGTCACTGAGTATTTCATTTTTAGAAGTAAATCTTGCATTTTTCGGCTAATTAGAGTTCTCTCTCTCTCTCTCTCTCTCTGCCTGGGATCGGGTCAGGATCAAAGTGCAGTATCTGTTTTTTGCCGTGTTTCTGTCTTTGGACAGTTCACAGAAAAATGCTTTGATAGATGCCTAGTCCCGGGGGTTCCAACCCTGAAGCAGTACCTCCCTCATTTCACTAAAAAGGGAAGGTTGGTAAAATACCGACGCCATCGTAGCATTGGACACAAGGACCATGTGTCACCCCGCCTCCCTTTAGTAAATACCATGAACTGTTATATTTGCTACTATTAAGCTTGGGGTTCGAGACTATTTTTCTTTTGATTCTTATAAACATGATTCGTTGCAAATAAATACGAGGCAATTTTAAAAACTCTTTCCAAACTACGAAAAAGAGTTGTACATATAAAATTGGTGAGGACTTCGTAGAAAAATAAAGCGGTATTTAGGAGTCTGCAGTACGAATGAAAAGTGTAAATATTGGACTTTTGGTGAAAGGAAAAATCTTCGAGCGAATGGGTCAATGATTGAGAATTTTTATTCTAGTTGTTGTGTCCACTCAGGATGTAGGCGACCATGGCTCTCTGCAACTTCTTATATTTTGCAGTTCGGCGTAACGTTTGTCTTTTCGCCATAACACCCAGTCCTGTTCTGCCAACCATTTACAAAAGCTCATTCAGCAGCTTATTCACCGTTTCTCGTTTTGCCTTCAATATGTCTCGTGAGTTTCGAATTCTCCAAACCTTCATTAATAATTATACGTCCTTGAAATTTCAGCTCTCTATTTGATTCTAAATATAAGTTTGCAGTATGACTCAGTTAGTCAAGTCAGTTAAGTGCCATACCTGATACACGTTTGGGCGATCATGTCTTTAAAGAGACATGACTGACTGGAGAGAACATTTTCTCGCAATAAGTTGCTATTACTTTCTGCGGTGACTGGTTGCCAATCAAGGCTATAGAACCAAATCTCTCCTGCTGTTTAACCCATAGCTGGTGACAGAAGAGACGGATTAATACATTACCCAAGGGTAATTGTGCGTAAGTGAATGCAACGGATTCAAATGGAATTCGAACTCGGCTCTCCGCTTTCTCGTTCTGTGCTGATATCCTCTGCACCACAACGCACATAGCTAGCTTAAAAGATAGGACGGGTCATATCTTCTTCCCTCCTTTACACCAATTTTAGCACGCATTTATTATGGAACAATATTAAGTATCCACTTAACTGTATATGTAAGTGGAATGTTTTCGAAACAAAAATGGACGCCATATTTTAACATGGCGGCTTACTTGACAGACACTTTAAGAATCACAATAATTATATTCGTAGAACCAAATAAGATACCCTATGTATGTCATATCTCCTATAATTAAGTTACGCCTTTTTAAAACCCGAAGTTTTGTTGATATCTTCTTCTACGTGCTGTGGCCTTGAGACGAGGACAGTCATGTCTCTCTACAATTTCCTTTCCTGTGTATATCTTAATAAATTTTGTATTTTTTTGTTTTCTCTCCTCTCATTGTTCTATCGTCTATTTATTTAAGTAGGTTATGCGTTGTTTTACTCGGTACTTTTTGTTTTCAATCTGTCCTGTCAGTATCCAATTTTCCAAGCCTTCTTTCCTCATGATATGCCCTAGAAATTTCAACTGCTTTTTTTTTCTGATATTAAATATAAGTGTACTTTTTTTTCATTTTCTTTCAAACATCGTTGTTGCTCACATGTTCAGTTCATGGTGTTCTCAGCATCCTACTGTAGAACCATATTTCTGTTTCTTCAAGTCTCTTCTTCAACTACGAGGAGATTGTTCAGCATTCACTGTCATATAGGAGGAATGACATTACGTAACAACTCAGTACTCTTTTCTTTCTTTCTCACGAAATGTTTCTGTTTCTTGATACTTTGCTTAGCTTTAAAAAGGCGTCTTTCACTGTCGCAATGCACTTTCTGTTTTCAATGTCGCACTTTCCGTCGTCTGATAAAGCAATTCCCTGATACTTAAATTTTTGTACTTTGTGCTGTCTCCAATTTGTAATTTGCATGTTGCGCTGACAAACAATCTGTATTTTTGCAAATGATGGTTAGTCCTTTCTTCCCGCTTTCCTTCGCTAGTTTCTGCAGGAGTCCTTGGTAAGCGTAGAAAATAAACCATATGAAATTTTCTATCTTCAAGGCAATTTAAGAAGATGAATCGAGTTTTCATGAAAGTATGGCTTAATCTGAAAAAGTATTGTTCATCCACACCTCACAAGCAAATGTCAGACAGAAAATCAACATCTGATTCATTTTCTAATTTTTTTTAAACCTCGGCAAGATATCATTGAAAGATCATCGGATGAAAGTAAAATCAATATAAGCCAATAATTGTTATTACGTTAAATCACCATCTTTATTAATTTTTTTATCTGCTGTCTGCTTCTCATTGCATAATTCAATGATGACTCAAGTGATTTTTTGTTGTTTTTAATTAAATGACTGCTCACCCTATAACCAGCGATTCTTCTGTGATTTCTAATAAAACATCCCAAGACCTCTCTTTAGCGTGTTAGTTTCTTAAAATACCCAAATTTTGAAAGGCTTTAAGAAGTTTTTCAATTTGCAAGGTAAACTTTACTTTTACTTTGTGTCCATCCGGTTAAATAAATTCAACTTTTATATTTTGTCCTACCATATATTTGATTTCTGGTGTATACTCATTTTTCCAGGTCTCAAATAGAGGCCTAAGGCCAGACAGGCATCATCCGACATTTTCCACTGAGTATTTTTGAGAAAAAAACAAATATTTTACATAGATAAAGCCATTTGTAAGATGTAAGCTATACTAATGAATACAATTTTTTTAGGCTTGGGCTACCAGGAATCACCTTCCATTAGTCTCTTCGAACCTTTTCTAATCAATCCGAAGGCTCCAATTATAACTGGAATTGTTATGTCTTCATTTTTGACGTTTTGAGATTTCGGTTTCAAGGCTCTTGTATTTTTAACTTTTTTAAGGTCTTCAAAGATAGATTACAGTCTGCAGAGACTGCCATGAGGCACATTCTTTTTTTTTCTTTTTTTTTTTGTGGTCTTTGATTACGATTTCTGAGTAATTAGCTTTGATTGTTCTGTCTGTGTAAATTGTAAAGCCCCATGAAATTGTTACAGGTATTATCTCTGTAACCGAGTCCGGGTAGTGTTAATACCAATTTCTTGCCGTTTCCTTTACGTAAAAGTTTGCAGATTTTCCAGTGCTGATACTTCGTCGACTTCGGGTTTTATATTCAGTGGGGACCAGTGGAAGCGATATGCGTTGTTGCGCAATGGATATCGGCTAAGAACGAAAAATCGGAGTTCGAATTCCAGTTGAAATCGTTGCATTCACTTACATGCAAATACCCTTGGCAAAGGTATTAATCCGTTTTTTCCGTCAAGCTATGGGTTAAATAACTAAACAGATTAAGTTCTATAGAAAGTAATAGCAACCTACTACGGAAAAATCTTCTAGCCAGTCACTCATGTCTCTTTCCAGACATGATCGCACAAGCGTGTATCACGTATGGCACAACTAATCCGGGGGGGGGGGGGCAACACTGTGCAAGCTATTACAAAATGGTCAATTGTTTCTGGATATTTATCTGATTTTTTGCTGTGATCGCACTAACAAGTCTGTGGGAAGACCTAAGACAGGAAGTGGTGTGTTGTCATGGCTACATTTCATGATTTGTTTTTCGTAACTCCCATAACATCACTAACGCTACATGATTTTCGAATGTCTAATTACCAACCTCTTTTGGGATCTATGAGTAAAAAAGGCGTGAGGTGAGTTATCTATATCCTTTTGGGACGTTTCATTTAAAGATTTTTTTGCGGATGGTATGTGCAATTCAGCACAAGGTAATCTTTTGAGATGTTGCGTCCAGGAATTTTACTCGCATGATTCTCGGTAACCAACAAGAGTTCTCACAACTCAAGAATTTTCGGGGAATCATCGCCGAGTAAATAATGGTACCTCTCTGGAGGTCTACAATCTTGGTCTCAGTTCAAAGAGAGACATGATCACCCAAGCGGGCATCATGCATGAAGAAAAGAAGAAAGATTGACACGCTATTAAACCTAGCAAACAAATTCAACCTTATCCCCAAGTTGTGAGGAAGGAGACGTTGCACGACTGAATTCTTTCAAACATCTAGAATTTTCTAGAGTTATAGAAATATTTATTTCGGTTTTCAAGGAGAAGTCCGTAACATAAGATATTTAAAAACATATCGCATCTTAAGACAGTAAACAAGAATACCGTCACTAGTCCTGTAAATTGACACAGTCGTGTGCGGGGTGGGTTGGTGTTTTGTGGGGTTTAGGGTCGGCATGGCATAGTGCGGGTGTGGGATGCTGCACTGCTGAATGCATCACCAGCTGACGCTATTTCTCGGGGTCGTGAGATAGTTCCTAAGTTGCAACAAAGCCTTGTCTGTGTACTCAGTATAAAATAGCGCCACTTGCATATCGAAATCAAATATAATCGATCAGTCCACGATCGTGACAGATTTCGAATAAGATATAATTCAGTGAACGGGAAATAAAACGCTATTTTATACTGTCCAACTCACATGTCAAATTAATCGATTTCATTGTGCGTTTGTATAAAACCGACACATCTCCACAAGTTGCACAGGCGATGGAGCGTGGGTGTTTATAAATCGATAGACAGACAGATATGAATAGAGATACATAGATATAAATAGAGTTAGATAGAAGTGAATATAGATAGATGTGGATATACAGGGTCAGTCAGTTAAGTGCCATACGTGATACACGCTTTGGGCAAACATGTCTCGAAAGAGACATGACTGACTGGGCAGAAGATTATCCCGCAGTAGGTTGCCATTACTTTCTGCGGTAGACTGGTTGCCAACCAAGGCTATAGAACCCACTCTGTCCTATTATTTAACCCATAACTGAAGGGAAGAGACGGATTAATACCTTTCCCAAGGGTATATGTGCGTAAGTGAATGCAAGGAATTCAACTGAAATTCGAACTCGGCTCCCCGTTTTGTCGTTCTGAGTGTGGAATGACAAATCGGGTGCCGAGTGTGATGAATAAATTGTTGCCATTTTATTTTTTAAAATTTCACGCATGCGCGTTGTTTGTTTTTTCATTTTGTTGATCGGACACTATAGTAGGGACAGTTGGGCACCGTTAGTGAGAAAAAGAATACATGACACAATTTATTCCACAATAAATTTGGAAGCAGTATGCTGTGCTGCTTAGCATTGGAAGCTCCAATATGAACATTTCGGAGTGTTTGTTTTCTGAAGATAGCGCAGAGGATTTGGAAAGAGTTGGATGATTCTAATGATGATTACGAAGGTGCGGCAACTCTGAAAACTCACTTGGATCATTCTGATAACAAAGTAATCTCAAGAATTTGTTGGTGAGAGCCTCGGTCTCAACAAGGAGGCCTGCATCAAGTGCCTCGAGGAGGTCAAGCTACCTTAGATCAAAAGGGTAGCTGTCGAAAAACCCTATATCTGGCAACAGGACTCTGTACCATGCTATAAAAAGCAGGAGAATCCAATCATGGCTGTCAGACAATTTCTGCAACCACATCACCCCTTACATCTGGCCACACAACTTCCCAGGCTCTAACTCCCTTGATTATTAAATGCGGGGTGCAGCTGAACGATTGACCAACAAAACTCCAAGTAACGCCAAAGATAGACTGAGGCCGTTGTTGAAGCCAATGGCGACTTTATTGTTTAAATTTACTCTTTAGTATTTCAATATATTTTTGTATAATTTTAGTAAATATAACTATTAAAATAATGTCAATGTTACTTTCATTTTTGCATAATTTAGACAATTTATCCATCGCACCGTGTAGATAGATAGATAGATAGATAGATAGATAGATAGATAGATAGATAGATATGAATATATAGATTGGACTGATATTTAGATAGATAATAATTTAAGTGGTTAATACTAATGTAAGTATATTCCACAGTTAGATATTTACTTTTGAAAAGTGCTCAATACAAAAGAAGGGAATAGCTATTATTATTATTATTAAAATAATAGCATACTGCAACTTAATAGCTATAAAGTGTTAGATACGCTATCATCAGGCAGTGTAATGTGCTTAATTTACTTGGTTATGTATATATTGATAATGAGATTTAAAAAAAATAAATTTAAACTAAAAATTAAAACGGCCATCAAATTAGATGATTATAGTGGGGTGGGAGATAGATAGATAGATAGATAGATAGATAGATAGATAGATAGATAGATATGAATCAAGTGAGATAGATAGATAGATAGATAGATAGATAGATAGATATGAATCAAGTGACATAGATAGATAGATAGATAGATAGATAGATAGATAGATAGATAGATAGATAGAATTTACAGGTTAAGATAGATAGATAGATAGATAGAATTTACAGGTTAAGATAGATAGATAGATAGATAGATAGATAGATAGGTTAATTTAGATAGATAGATAGATAGATAGATAGATAGATAGATAGATAGATAGATAGATAGATAGATAGAATTTACAGGTTAAGATAGATAGATAGATAGATAGATAGATAGAATTTACAGGTTAAGATAGATAGATAGATAGATAGATAGAATTTACAGGTTAAGATTAAGATAGATAGATAGATAGATAGATAGATAGATAGATAGATAGATAGATAGAATTTACAGGTTAAGATAGATAGATAGATAGATAGAATTTACAGGTTAAGATAGATAGATAGATAGATAGATAGATAGATAGATAGATAGATAGAATTTACAGGTTAAGATAGATAGATAGATAGAATTTACAGGTTAAGATAGATAGATAGATAGATAGATAGATAGATAGATAGATAGATAGATAGATAGATAGATAGATAGAGAATTTACAGGTTAAGATAGATAGATAGATAGATAGAATTTACTTAAGATAGATAGATAGATAGATAGATAGATAGATAGATAGATAGATAGATAGATAGAATTTACAGGTTAAGATAGATAGATAGATAGATAGAATTTACAGTAGATAGATAGATAGATAGATAGATAGATAGATAGATAGATAGATAGATAGATAGATAGATAGATAGATATTAACGGACTGAGATAGATAGATAGATAGATAGATAGATAGATAGATAGATAGATAGATAGATAGATAGATAGATAGATAGATATGGTTATTCATATCACCTCCTAATTGTAAGGTGTTGTTGCTGTGTTTTCCGTAGCAGCCATGTTTTTACTGGGCGGAGTTGCTCAAGGGGTCTTTAGAAAATGGATGAACGAGCAGGATTTAGAAATAATGAAAAATATAGAATTTATTTAGAGCGGCAACGGGCAGGAAATAATGGAGTACCATGATCGCCTAGGTTCTGAGGGGACACGGCAGATAAAGAGAGAGAATAAACTACCTTCCGCCGAAAATAGTTGTTACATTTGCATACAGATTTCATACACAGAATGTAACAAGCATTATGGGACAAGAATAGTATTACTTTTTCGAAGCTGTTTATTATTAATAATTGTAGTAGTAACAATATTTGCAAAAAATTAAATTTCTATTATTATTATTACTATTCTTTTATTGCCAATGATCTTTTTTCTTCTCTATCTCTCTATCTCAATTTCTCCCCTATCTATGTAAAACAGTCGTAACGTTTCTTTAGCCGCTAACTCAAATCAAAACAAAACAAAACTTTCTTACAAAATTTCAAAAATGTTAAAAGGGGTTCAAAATTTTTTTAAAATAATTAAAAATTACTTTGATCTTTCCTTTCAATAATAATATAAACATTTTGATGGAAAAAGTTTGTTTTATTAAGTTTGAGACCTTTTTTATTCATACTATGCTGTTTGTTATCGATTTGACTGGCAGTACCCACATAGTATGATACGATCTATCTATCTATCTATCTATCTATCTATCTATCTATCTATCTATCTATCTATCTATCTCAATTCTTTTCACCGATAACTTATTTTATTGGAAGTCAAGTACTGCTATTTTCGACCCAATCCGTCTTTTCGCCAATTTAAATAGTAGCTGTTTGTAAAAAAGTTTCTATTCTACTTTGTATCTCCGCTTTTTTATTTTTATTTTTCTTAAAGTCGTTTCGAATAAAATAAATCAGATCCACACAAAATAATGCACCTATTACTTCCGCCTTAAGCCAGTGGGTATTGTATTCGTTCGCGTTTGTCGGTTTGCTTGTCAGTCCATCCGTGGTCAATATACATACACTTACGTCTGTGGATGCATATTTTAGTTCAATGGCAGACATAAAAAATATTTCTACAAATTAAAACTTTAAAATTCTATTTGTTACTGAAAATTCATTATCCTCTTAATTATCCAACTTTTTAAGGCTTTAAATAATTGTATTTATTTATCTTGTCTTCAACGTTATGATTTTATTACTCAACTCACAGTAGAGGTTGTCCAGACTGAGTGGTCAGGCAACGGATCCCAATGTCTTGTTTCAAACTCACTCAAATTCAGTGTATGAGCTTCAACGCGTGCTTGTGTGTAAATTACACAAGAAGATGTAAGTCACTCACGCAGAACATGGATAAAAGCATATACATTATATACGCGCATGCGAAGTCACATGCAGGCAGACATGTTTATAGATTCGAAATTTAAGTCACGAGTTAGCCTAAATTGTTTCCTTCTTTGTTTTTTTAATCATTGAACTATAGTTTTCACAATTTACAAATATCGATAATTTATATTGTACTATTAATTAGTAATAGTTTAAAACGTACAAATTACAATTTACTACAAAACTACATTTCGTTTCGATATCGAAATGTGCACTTTTGTAGTAAATTGTAATTTGTACATGTTCTAAACTATAATTTATAATAAATTCTCCACCTATGTATCTGTCATCGCACCTGCTTTCTCAGCTTTCTATTGTTCCTTTCTAACTAGTTTGTACTCCTCACTCTTTTCTAATTAATCTTTTTACAGGTATGTAGCCCCCTGCACATCAGTGGCGTTTCCGCCTTGCTCGGGGTGAAATGATTAAAAAAAAATATTCATAGCTCTATTTCTATGTGCACTGTTTTAAATTAATGTTTTGAACATTGTTAATATAAAGTTAATATTTTCTTCGTTCTTTATTCACTTGGACACACACACACACACACACACATATATATATATATATATATATATATATATATATACAGCCTGTTTCGCTGTATCACAGCTCATCAATATATATATATATATATATATATATATATATATATACCAGTGGGCCCGTGCCGTCAAAAATTACGGTAAAATATTTATATCGATATTCCGTCTATAATGGCGGAGACATATATAATGTACCTATTGAGTATCTTGCTTTAGAACATAAAAAAAGTCCAAACCCTTAAGCGTGACGGGCCGGATATATATATATAGTACTGTGCAAAAGTATTAGGACAAGAACTGTTTTATCTTTTATGAGGCATGAAAATAAAGTTTAAAATTACCCCTGTCCTAACACTTTTGCACACAACCGGTAGTGTGCAAAAGTATTAGGACAGGGGGTGATTTTCTTAAAAAAACTCACTGAAATTCAAATACAGGGTGAAAAGTCAAGTAAATTGCTTATAAATATTGATTATTTCAAACTAGGTGAAGTAAAAGAAATGTATTAAAAAGAAGTTATATTTAATTTTTCCTATTTTCTATTAAACAAGTTATTTTGAAACTACTCTATTGAACATCTATGGGATATTTTGGATAAAAAAATTGATAAATCTAAAAAAAATTGATTGATCTAAATAGCAAAACACACTTTGGGAACAAATACAAGCTGCTTGGCAGGAGATACCATTAGATATATTGAAGAAGCACGTGATGTCAATGCCTGACAAAATGAAGGCTGTGATCAAAGCAAAAGGCTATTATACTAAATATTAAATTTATTTTGTAACAAGTATTTAATTAAATTGTTTATTTTCTGTCAATATGCCTCATAAAAGATAAAATAGTTCTTGTCCTAATACTTTTGCACAGTAATATATATATATATATATATATATATATATATATATATATATATATCGTTTATTTTTTTTTTTTAATAAGAGACAGAATATATGTGTATTCTTCACTACTCGATGGCATAATTATTGCAAAAATAAAATAATATGGCACTGCCAAAAGAGCGAACTCCCAACAAGTCCTTTCATAACTGGAAGTTTAATAACTGATAGTAAAAGAGAACAAAATGAGCCGACTCTTCTTGGCTATTGTTTCTCTCTCTCTCTCTCCATGAACTTAACAGGAGGCAAATATATATATATATATAAAGCAATCGGATGTCTAACTGTACTGATGAGCTGTGATACAGCGAAACAGATCTGTCTGCGGATGAATATATATATATATATACAAAAAAGAAATATATATAAATAAATAAATAAATAAATAAAATTACAAATAAATACACAATGTTCTTTAGAAAGCATTCCAGAAAATGCAGTATAAAATCATTTTGTTTCTTACACACACACACATACACACACACACACACACACACACACACACCATGATTAACAAACACATCTCTGTAACACATCGTCTTTCCTGTGTACGTTATGCTGTAGGCAAACCAAAATCAATGTTTTGTTGTGGATAAAACCATTTGTTTGCTTAGATTACCCTCTACGACTACTAGCAAATCGACTGCTACTTCCTTAAAACTCGTCTCGGTAGTCGCAACCAGAACTATTTTTTTTTTTAAATGACTCGAAAATCTAAACTTGCACATTGCAGTTGAGATGCTGAAATATATCAGGAATAAAACTTACAAAAGAAAATGGAGGGAGAAACAAAAAAAAATATTATGGGTCCAGAAAAAAAAAGCCAATTCACTTCTTAGTTCAATTCAATAGCTTTATGTGTGTGCGTTCATTTAAAAAGAACGGACTTTTTTCTAAATGAATATTATTATCACGTTTTTATTCATATTTTCAAGCTTTTATTTCGTTTTATTTTTTATGTTTTTTACTGATTCTTTCATCGTTTTCGTCCGTTCATTTTTTTTAATTTTTCGTTTGTGTTTTTTTTGTCTTTGTTTCTTTCTCTCTTTTTTCACTTACTGATTTCATCTTTCCTTTCATTTCAATCATAATTTGTTTTTCATTTTTTGCCGATTCACTTTTTCGCTGGTTTTAGTTTTTTTTTTCTTCTTTCTATCTTTCCTTCTGTTCTCTCTCTTTTTTTTTTCATTCTCTCTTTCTTTCTTTTCGATCTCTCTTTCTTTTCTTTCGTTCGCTTTCTTTATTTATATCCTCTCTCTTTCTTTTCATCTCTCTTTCTTTTCATCCTTTGTCCTTTCTCTCTCACTCTTTTCGTTCTTTCTCTCTTTCTTTTCGTTCGATCTTTCTTTTCGTTCGCTTTCTTTCTTTTCATTATGTTTCTCTCTCTCTCTTTTCTCGTTCTCTCTTTCTTCCGTTTCGCTCTTTCTTTTCTTTTTTTTCATTCACTCTCTATTTTCGTTCTCTTCTTTCATTCTTTATTTTCTCTTTCTTTGGTTATTTTCTATTTTTTTTTTTTTTGTTGTTCTCTCTCTCTCTCTCTCTCTCTCTCTCTCTCTCTCTCTCTCCATTATCTTAAAATGGAGGTCGTTCTAAATGTTAATTTCCTTTAAAGGTGTCTGCACCCAAAAACGTTCAACTGTTGCGAGTCACTTTACCTTCGTCGCATAGGAAGGTTAGGCTGTATGTATTAAACGGATGTATAGAGAAAAAGTACATTCGTAAGGTAAATTAGCTCTCAAAAAAGTAACCGGGGTTAACATAAGTGTTGTGAGGAATGCAGTTGTAAATCGAATGAAACAATTTTGTAGGTTATTTATCTGGATCAACCATTTTGAAATCTATGAATGATACTGCAGTATGTAAACAAAGAAAATTGATTGAGTGAATTGTTATATATTTTTTCATTCAGTCCAAGATTTAAATAGATTAATATCGTATTTTCAATTTCTTAATAAAGATCGAAAATATTTTCTTTTTGGAATTCGCATCGGAAATAATAAAATATTCACAAGGAGAATATATTAAGAAAAAATCTATAACTAAAGGATAATTTTTAAAAAATTAATGATTTCCAGTGCGTACGTTTCAGTTTTGACGGTGCGGTGATAGCAAAGAGATAAAAATCTGGTCGATATGAACTGACATAGCAGTTGAACGCTCAAGGAAATAAAAGAAGTGTAGTCGTAACGTTAAAACAAATAAGTAAATAGCATATGATGATGAAATACAGTTTCTTTCATTTTTGAAAAATTATCTACGCATGCGCGTGACTGTGTGCGCGCAGAGCGATATTTTACTGGCTCCGCGTGTGTAAGGAAAACTCGGTGAGCATCGCGCTCACAGAGGTTGTCTACAAGGCCATCTTGCTCATAATGTAGAAAATGGCGTGATTATGTGCTTAAAATACATAATATCTATATATGTGCTTCTATATGCATAATTAATTAACGCTTTCGTTTTTTCTTTTCTCTTTCTATATCTTAATTTTCATTCTTATGGCCGATCTTAGACCAAGGAAGGAGAAGAGAAAAGAATGAAGAAATTTTCAACTTTTGAAAGTTTTTATCCATGAAAAAAGAAAAGTAAAAATCGTCATGTGTCTTCATGTAGCCTTTTTATTTTATTCACTTTTTTTTTTCAAATTTTATTCTTGATTTAATTTTTTTTTTATATTATCGCTACATTTTTTTTTTTTGTAATCGCAAGAGATATGATGAAGCCGAGAAAATATTCAAGGTAGAAAAATGAAAATAAGTGAAGGTATTTAAAGATTTTAAAAGCATTTAAAATGTAAATTTTAAAACGTACAGGACTAAATGCTTCTCTCATCCTAATAACTGTAATACTGAACCGAAACTAGCAAATATGGCACATTCAGCGCATAATTGTGAGAATGTAAAACACCATGCGCACACCCATATATGGCACAAATACAAGAAATTGCCGTGCACCTAGTGAGAATCAAACTAACTAATTAACGAAGCTTTATTTGTTTGTGTATATATATATAATTAGTTTTTGGCCATAATCAAATTAGACCAGTACTCACTTTATTAAAAAGTGTTCAATACATTTATATTGTAGAAATTTGAAGAAAAAACTCATTTCCAATATATATATATATATTGTGTATTCAGGCAGAAATACCTCTTTTATGCAAATTTTCATTAAAAATGAGAGAAAAGGTGTTATGGTTAAATTTTTTTATATATTTTTTCATGGGATCTTGCATATATATGAGTTGAATATATGGATTGCTATCCGACAAGATGGTAAAAAGAACAAATAGGAAATGTATCTCAATCTAACATGTTTCATCTTTTAATAAAAGTGAAATATGTTAGATTGAGATGCTTCCTATTTGTTCTTTTTCTTTAGTCTCTAGCTAGGTATATATATATATATATATATATATATATATATGCAATGAAATATGAAAACTGCAAAGTAACATTCATATTGATTGATATTTTTAGCGACACATACACACACGCACAAGCGCGCGCACACACACACACACACACACACATACACGAAATCTTAATTAAAAAAAAAGATTTCTTAAATAAATACAAAAAATAAAAAACGTTTAAAGACTCACATCTTGCAGTAAAGGAATGAGCTTTGGCGGTCGCTTTGAGTCGTATCACACCAAGAAAATAGAATTCGCTTTTGGTGGTTGTCGATCGAGTCACCACAGTGCAGTCGATTTGATTGAGTTAGTGAATAAATTGACCGAGCAGACGCACAGCATACACACGGAAATTGAGCTTCTGTCACCTAATCATACTGTCACAACGAGCTTGCGCCTAAACGTATCGGAGGTGGTCGACCTGGTCTTGTGGACGGTATCTTGAAATGGAATATGGCGAATTGGTAAGGTGTTGGTAGAATGATTGGATTAATTTTCCTGTCTTTAGATGCAATAATCGTGATAATTTTGCAAGGTGATGTATAAGTGCAAGAAACAAAGAAATCGTTCTAAAATGCCTATATAGTTCGATTCTGTCGTGGTGTCATACAAAGAAAAAACGGAATGTTTTTCTTGATTCTCCCAAAAAAAGGTGATATAGTGATTGTAGTGTAAATATAGCTTTAAAAATTAGGAATTAAATGCGCTTTTTTTTATGTAGTCGTTGATGTGGTGGATGTATATAGAAGTCGAAATTCAAACTGAAACTTATTTCACTCGCAGGATTTCAAATAGGAAAGAATCTTTTGTATTTCAGAGGTAAGACGATCTGAAATTCGTTTAGATGAATAAAAGCACATCTAAAGGCAATGAAGAGAAGAAAAAGGTATTTATACGGGTTTTATTATAATACGACTGAGATGGGCAGGAAGATTGGTGACGTCATTGAATGTGGGCGGAGTTAACAGTGAAGCAGCAGTAAAGTGTATTTCTTCATTGCAGTCCGACAAATATGTGTCGATTTTGATTCTTACCTTTTTTATTCAGAGCCATCATCATCAGCATTACTATTATTATTACCATTATTATCATGATTATTATTATTGTTGTTATTATTCCTACTACTACTACTACTATTATTGTTCTTGTCTGCTTTTTTACTCATTCCTCTACCCAACCTTTTTTATTGTTCATTAGTTTCTTTCTTTCTTTCTTTCTTTCTTTCTTTCTTTCTTTCTTTTATGCAAATCATTGCATATAGTTTTTTTTCTTCTGACTGTCGAAATGCAAATTAGGGCTTTTCTACTGCCACTTTTCTTCTTTGACTTGGTCTGTTTTATTTCTACAGCCCCTCCTCACTCATGAAGGAACACACATGCGCAAACATGCTGAGTTTCGTCCATCTCAAAGCCAAGCAAAAGAGAATGAGAGTAAGATTGTGCTCCGCCACGTTTCCAAATGTGGTGTATATATAAAAACGAATCAGTTTCCGAAAGTTTAGCTTTTTTTTTTTACTTTTTTTTGTACCAACATTCGAACATCAACGACTGGTATTTGGTTAAAATAAAATAAAAATCAACCACGCTCTTAGAATGAATGCAAATGACACGTGAGATATTCGGATACAAATCCTGACATTAAAATACAATGTTTGCATCCTCGTCTACATGAGGAAATGTGGGGGATTCATCAGCAAGATAGATAATAAAAAGTTTTACACACACACACACACACACACACACACACACACACACACATATATATATGAGAGAAAGACTTGTAGCTAAGAATTTTTTAATAATTGTCGTCTACAAATCTCTCTTTATCCCCTCTCTCTCTCTCTCTCTCTATATATATATATATATATATAGAGAGAGAGAGAGAGAGAGAGAGAGCACCGTAATAAATTTAAATTTCAATAAATATCTCCTTTCATTTATTCATAATAGAATTTGCCTTTTACATAAATTAGATTTTAAAATTTGATGAATCAGTAACCTTTTCCCTCCTACCTACCACCAATAACCAAATGGTCAAGCCACATGCCGCCCACTACCAAAAGGGAATTTACTACTAAGATCCCCTTTCGGCTTCACCCTACATTAACTAACATTCCGCACCCCATCCTTTACAAGCCCCTGTTTCCGGTAAAAGAATTTTTCTTCATTCTTTGATTGAACGGGGTTGACAATGCGTGTCTCGAACTGACATGTTGAAATAGCTATACCCCCTAAATATGATCTGAATTTACACATAAATAAATAATTTATATATATATATATATATATATATATATATATATATATATATATATATAAATGACCAGCTAAATAGCTGAAAGCGCTTAGAAAAATTATGGAATATTTTTACATTCCTTATCTCCAGCAAATAAGAAACATGTTAGAATACTGGAAAAAAGAAATTAAAAATTAATAAAATCTTTCTCGTCGGTCGTTTTTAACGAAACATGTTTAAAAGAAAGACTGCTACTCATATATATATATATGGATTTTTTTTTTTTTTTTTTTGGTGGTGGCGTAATAAAGAGGTAGGGAAGTTATGGGAAAAATACACAAACAGGAGACAAATTAAAAGAGTTAATATAAAATGCATTTATTGAC